>JARHVA010000940.1:0-37500 GCA_037957365.1 Torreya grandis
TACCTTAGATGACTCATTTTTAGGAGGTCTTATTCAATATCAAGATGTAGGGATCATTCATTATCATTATTCTTTATTTTAATCTTTCCATTTATCTTAATGCATTCCATATTATATAATTCCTAATTTTAGCATTGTTCTTATTATTTGTAAGGTAGAGATGGTGCACACACCTTTAGTTTCTAAATAACCTCTTAGGATAATGCATATGGATCATGCTATGACTAGTCCCTATCAATTCACTACATACTAAGACCCCTATAATTGGATTGGCCTTGAGATGTTTGATAATGCCCTTCAACCCTCTGTGCATCCTACCCCTCCCTCAGTTGAGCCTAGTCTAGATCCTATTCCTACTCTGCCTCTAGCTGAATCTCTTCCTACTTTTGATCCTATTGATCCTACATTTGAGTTTCATCTAGTCTCTCCACTAGCCCCACCTTCCCTTTGTTATGTTTTATTCCCTTTATCACAGCCTGCTCCTTTCCCACCCAATGGACCAATTAGTCATACTATGATATTCATAGTGATGCTAGTCATTATACTAGAGAATAAAAATAATACCATCCTTCCCCAAATTCTATTTCCACTCCTATTAGTACACCCACAAAGTCTACTAACAAGTGCATCTATTACTTTCATGAAATGGATAATCATTCCTCCACTTCTTATTGAAAGTTTTGGAAATATATAAACACCTTGCATCATACTCTTCCTTAGCCTACATATAAGGCTATACCACACACAAAAGTATTAACTAAGTATATTCTAAAATATGGAGAGGTATATTGTTTTTGCCACCAATGTGGTACCCATCACACTGATTATTATTGCATCTTTCAATAACATCTCTAGGATCACCTTATGACCAGTCATGTGCCTACTATTCATCCTCCAATGGGTCATCCTAAAAAAAAGGCTTCCCTTTATCCACATGTGGTTCCTCTAACCATGGAGCCTCATTCACCTATGGTACCTTATCCATTGGTGACTCCTTCATGTCCCATACTTTCCACTTCTATTCCTTCTCTTGAGTATCTCATGCATGAAGACCATTATGAGCATGATCCTTTAGGATTTCCTATATTTTCTATTGAGGAGATTCTATAAGAGGTATTTTTCTAGCTATGTCTGAAGATCATTGAAACCCTCATTATAGTTAGATTCCATCTTCACAAATATTTATTAGATGTTATGGAAAACATTTATGGATAAATATACTAGTATTTTTGAAACACAACATGGTGTTCCTTCATTTTGGATTAGACGTGTGTTCCAAATTTACATTATTCTATTTTATATCATTTGACATTATGTCAAAATATTATCTATCTTAAATGGTTATTTATATTTCTCACTGCATATTATCTATGATGTCATCTCCTTCCTTATATTCGTTTATGGATTATTTTCATGATTACATGCTTTTTATCTATACATTAATTTATTTATTTTATGGATGTTTTCTCTCCTTCTCATGATTATTTTCCACCTTATCTCTATAACATGGATAATCATTATTATGACTTGGATATATAAACTTTGCTCCCATCACTCATTCCTTCTCTACCATGTGATTAATTAACAAATAATTCATCTCATTATAGTCTCATTTTACCTACCCATCTTGGATCACCCTTTATTACCATTATTTCCTTTTACAAACTAAGCATATACATGGTTGAAACTTGACATAACATGTTAGTTCATAGGTAAGGTTTAGTGTTTTAGTCAGTCATGTATTTTGATACTTAGCTTCTTTTAGCTAAAGTCTAAATCTCATTTGTGTGTATCACTTTATCTCTCATGATTGTTCATTCCAAGTCCCTATGGAGGATGAATCTCAAAATCCATAAAAATTTGAAATCCATATCATTTTAACAAAAGGCAATGATAGAAAAGGTAACATTAAAAATTCCAAAATTTAAATCACACTAAAATATGTGATTCAAAGCACAAATCCTTTTTTCTAATCGAAGATTAAAATCCACATTTGGCCTCATGATAGAGTCAAGGTCCATTCGGGTGCAAAAGGCTAGTAGATTAGGAAAGGATAATAAAAGATATTTTAGGTACTACATACTTTTTCACATAAGTACCCAATCTTCATAGTAGACCAATGAGTCTATAAGAGGTCATGATGAATAAGGAACACATTGTGGGAAGATAGGTCCATTTTACTTACCTTATTCAAATAACCAACATGAGTTGATCTTAGTATCTCAGTTATTTTCCTATACATCTTTGTGCTTATTGTGAACAGGCATCCTTTGTATATTGATGTCCACTAGTCACTTAGCATCTTTATATGTCCTTAGTATGCATCATGTTTCCTAAGGTATTCTCATAGATGCCTAAATTGTTATTTAACATTCCCTCTTTCATTTACCATAACCCTAATATTCCCCTTGATAAATATTATTTTTTTCATGAATCACTCCTCCTAGGTATTCCATTTGTGAGTTGTAGTACAAAAACTTAGATATGACGAAGAATTCCTCACAAATTATCAAATTAATATTCCAAAGATCCCATTTAACATATATTTCCTATTATTTTTCACCTCATTGGTGTTCCCTTTGTGAGGTTTAGTGTAAGACCATGGATAGGACCTAGCCTTCCTAAAAAAAAATTCCAATTCCTAATTCACAATGAAATTACATGTGTCAAATGTTAGATAAGTCGTGGTTGATCATGAGCTACACATCATGGACATACTTCACATCTTGATATATTTTTATGCCTACTCTATTGATTTTTCACCTTTCACTATAATGTCCCCATTTTAACGGCTAACTTACTCAAGTCCTAGCACACTTACTATTTGTAGTATGTTAACAGGATGCAATGAAGGCTAGTTTTGATGATTGGATTTGATACTCCTTGATGAGAGATTGCCAGCGAGCTATCACTTGCACCATTCAGAGTCTGGTTGCTAGTATATTTTTAGGCCTAAAGTGATGTAAAAAAGTAACATTTAATCCAAATGTTAGACATTGAGTGTTACTTTAGACTTTTACTTTATGGGATTGATACCCAAGGGAGACAAGCAATATTTTAATGGAGGCACTATTGCACATCCTTTATCCCACATTGCTGAAGTGAGTTGAGTCACCCCTTGGAGGAAGGATAAAGGGAAGTACTTGTGGCTTCTTGGGGCATGTTGGATAAGATGAAAAGAATTGTTGCAATTGTAGCTTACTTGGGAATTTGAGAATGTCCTTCTCATCTATATCACTCTAGACATCAATCCTTGGGATTGGTCTTTAGAGTTTGTGCTCTCAGCGACTATAACAGCCATGCCACTATAGCAGTTATGCCATTATAGTAGTTGTGCCACTATAGCAACCATGCCACTATAGTAGCTATACCACTGTAGCAACTGTGCCACTATACCAGCTTGTCACTATAGCAACTCCTTCACTGTAACATCTATATGTAGCCAGGTGAGTCTGTAGTTCTACCTATAGAGTCTATAGTTTTTTGGCTATAGAGTCCATAGTTTTTTGCCTGTAGAGTCTATAGTTTACTACCTACAGAGTCCATAGTTTCTACCTATAGAGTATGTAGTTTTTTACCTACAGAGTCCATAATTTTCTGCCTATATACTTGATAGTTTTTTCCTGTAAAGTCCATATTTTCCTCCCTACAAAGTCCGTAGTTTTCTACCTGTAGAGTCCATAGTTTTCTACCTATAGAGTCCATAGTTTTTTGCTTATAGAGTCCATAGTTTCTACCTACAAAGTCCATAGTTTTCTACTTGTAAAGTCTATAGTTTTTTTCTTGTAGAGTCCATAGTTTCCTACCTACAAAGTCCATAGTTATTTGCCTACAGATTCTATAGTTGCTACCTATAGAGTCCATAGAAGCTCCTGCAAAGTCCATAAATTTGGATGTAGAGTCTATAAAAGTGGTTTACAAAGTATGTAGATCTAGTCATGGAGTCCATATAAGCTCCTATAGAGTCTGTAGAATCTGCCTGTAGAGTCTATAGATCTAGTCTATGGAGTCCATAGAAAACTAGCCTGTAGAGTTCATATTTCTATGGGTTAGAGAAAAAATGAAGCACCTTCAGAACTTACTAGGATATCTACTTGAAATACTATTCATAAAATCACTAGGGGATTTAGTGAGTCACCACGTGATGAACATTGTACTCATTTACTCATTTTGTAATTAATACCAATATAGGGTATTGGTTATTCAACTGTGTGATCTGTGCTTGCAATTCTATATTTATGTTACATGTAGTAGTCTTTGTAAAACATGAAAAAGTAGTACCAAAAAATCTACCAGAGTCATAAGGAATCCCTGCTGGGTTAGTTTTGGGTGCAACTGGGGTGCCCATTATAGTGGTATCAGAGCCTATTATTCCTACCATCTTGTGAGGTTTCATGCATCCCACACATCAATACTTCTTAAGGAGAAACTAGACAAACCCTGACTTACAAGTTTTTTCAAAAATTTAGGAGTGTGACCCCTTTTTAACACCAACCATGGGTGACCAAGATGGGGAAGGGGGAGAACCTAGCACCAGGATGATGCTTAGTGATCTTGCCAGGGGTAAAGGGAGCTATAGGGCACATTACAACAGATGGCTCTAGTAATTACATAACACCTGACTAGAGTAGACCAAGGCAATAATGCCAACCAAGGTAATAATGCTAACTAGGTAGGTGGACTAGGTAATGAAGGTAATGGAGATTCATCTATTAATAGAGGAGCCTAGACATACTCTAGATTAGGTTCTTCTACAATACCACTCATGCCATAATTCCCTCCAAGATAGAATGACCAGGATAATGCTGGTCCTACACAATAGGAGATACAAGACAAAATACTAGGGGATTAGAGAAATGCTAGACCAGATTTTTAGGGTGAAATGTTCTTCAAGGAGTATATGGATGTTAGACTCAAGCATATGCCCATGAGAGGGAATAGGCAAAAAAATTATGAGATGAGGAAAAAGTTGGGAAAGTTGTATGACGGTACAAGGAAGACTTTAGCGTGAATGTGGGTCCAGAAATTAGACACTTATTTATAGCTTAATCCCATGCCTAAGGAAGATGTGATTAAGTATGTTGTATTACACTTGTATGGAATTACCCACAAGTGGTGGCACCATGGTATGGTCACACTTGGCCATAACTAGATAGATACTTATGCAAATTTTACTGAGAGACTCATTGATAGATTCAATACTAAGGACCCAAAATTGCATTTCAAGGAGCTAGCTTAGCTTAAATAATGGGGTTTTATGGAGGCCTATATCACTAAGTTCAAAAAGCTGGCAGTATTAGTGATGGATATATTGGAAAGGAGACTAGTTCTTTTCATAGATGGGTTTTTTATCCCTTTTGCGGATGGGTAAAGGGACACAACCTCTCTTCACTACAAGAGGCTATTAAGAAAACAAGAGACCTAGCATCTTCTTCCTATAGGATTAAACTTCACTCTAAGGACTCCCATTTTAAAAAGGATAAGGATAGGAAGGCATTTTAGAAGGACCCTCAGTAGCTTAAGGGGGAAACTAAAGGGTTGGATAGTGATACCCTCAATGAACTCAGGAAAAAAAAACTATGATTTCATTGTAGGGAGCCATGGAATCTTTCTCATGAATGTCTGCTTAAGGCAAAGGCTAAACCCATGGAGTATTTCACGATAGATGAATCACCTTATGAAGACAAGGAGCAACATTTAGCTTTAGAATCTAGTTGGGGTGATAACACTACTAAGGAGAGTTCAGATGATGAGAAGTCTCTTACTCAGTTGACAAGCATCTAGAAGGCCATTACCTTTAAGGTAAGAGGGTTGATTCAGGGGTAGCACATGGATTCCTTGATCGACACAGGGGCAACGCATAATTTCATTGATGCCAAACTAGTGGCTAAAAGAGGCCTTTAGACTGAAGAGCACATAGGGTTTAGAGTAATGGTGGCCAATGGCCACAAGTTATTATGCACTCAAAAGATTTCAAAACTTTACATCAGATTGGGAGGAGAGTGTGAGTTGGATGATGATTTCTATGTAGTTGACATGGGTGGTTATGATGTCATCTTGGGAATGATGTGGATGGCTTCTCTAGTAGAGTTTACCTTCAACTTGGCTAAGTTGGAGATGAGGTTTCATCACCAAGGCAGGAAGGTGGTGCTCTGAGGTTTACCTAATGCGGGGCTTAGGGTGGTATCATTGAGAAGGATGGAATGGTTATTTAGACATGACAATGTCGAGTGGGTAGTTAAATGTTTGATCATGCCTATGCCTCTAAAGTCGTAGATAAAAATCTATCACTTAGATGTATAGGAGATCATTTCTAGGCATGATAAGTGTTTGGTAGCATCCCACATGGGGTTCCTCTTGAGAGGGGTATAGAGCATGTTTTTGAGCTAGAGGAGGGGGCTAAACTAGTCATCATTACCCCTACTGCCATCCCAAAAAACACAAGAATGAGATAGAGAAGTCAATAAAGGAGCTATTAGAGATGGGGCATAGTAGGCCTAGCAAAAGCCCCTTTGCTTTAGCAGTTATTTTGGTGAAGAATAAGGAAGGGACAATGCATATGTGCATTGATTATAGAGCTCTCAATAAGAAGAAAATTAAGAATAGGTACCCCATTGATAGAATTGATGAGTTGGTTGATGAGCTGCATGGAGCATGATATTTTTATAAGATAGACTTACATTCACAATACCATCATATTAGGATGCAATTGGAAGACAGAAAAAACTACCTTTTGGTGTCACTATGGGCACTTTGAGTTTTTGGTTATTCCATTTGGGCTAACCAATGCTCTAGTTACCTTCTAGAGTTATATGAATCAGGTGTTTAGAGGGTAGCTTTGAAAATTTGTATTTATATTATTTGATGACATCATGGTATTTAGTAGGATGTGGGATGAACACCTACAACAATTAGAGGAGGTGATAGTCATTTTGGAGAAGGAGTCACTGTATGCCAAAGAATCAAAGTGTGAGTTTGGCATGACCAAGTTGCTCTACCTTGGCCATATTATTAGTGCTAAAGGAGTTCGGGTGGATCCAAAAAAGATCAAGGTAGTGGTTGATTGGCCTACTCCAACCAACCTTACACAACTCAAAGGATTTTTTGGATTATGTGGATTTTATTAGAGATTTGTGTAGGGCTTTTCACATACTACAACACCATTAATAGACCTCACCAAGAAGGGTGATTTTGTATGGATAGAGGTAGTGTAACAGTGTTTTGATCATTTTAAGCGGGTGATGTATTCATGTTTGGTTCTAGCCCTACCCAAATTTTTGAATCCTTTTGAGCTTCATTATGATGCATCGAGTGATGGTATTGGAGCAGTATTGATGCAAGAAAAGCACCCCATTGCTTTTGAGAGTAGGAAGCTCTAAGGGTTTAGAGAGGAGCTACTCTATTTATGATTAGGAGATGTTGGCCATCATGCATGCCTTGGCCAAATTCTGATCCTACTTAGTTGGAGGGAAGTTTGTGATCAAGATGGATCACAACATCATAGAGTATTTCATGGGTTAGTGAGACTTGAATGACAGGCAGTAGAAGTGGATCACTAAATTGTAGGCTTATGACTTTGACATTGAGTTTGTCAAAGGAAAGAAGAATGTAGTCATTGATGCCTTATCTAGAAGACCTCACATTTGTGCTCTTGTAGAGATTTTAGGAGATTGGTAGCCTAAGATTATATCAAAATATGTTGGAGATGCTTGGGCTTTAGGACTGGTTTCAAGCACTATAAAAGATGATCTCTATGAGGTGATACATGGGTTGATCAGATTTTAGGATAGAATTTATTTTATTCCATCATTGCGCTTAAGAGAGATGATATTGAGGGCATTTCATGATGCACCTACATCTAGTCATCTAGGGGTTTTCAAGACCTATAGGCAAATTTGAGAGCATTTCTCATGGAGAGGGCTCAAGGATGATGTTTAGAGGCATGTCAGGGAGTGTGCAGTTTGTCAATAGAATAACGAAGAACACACATTTCTTACTGGGTTACTATAGCCCTTACCCATTTTAGGCTGGAAGTGGGAAAGCATTTATATGTACTTCATCACTAGCCTACTGCGAGTGTTGGGAAGAGATTGCATTTATGTGGTGGTAGACAGATTGATAAAGTTTGCCCACTTCTTTGCTATCCCCTCTACTTATATAGTAGCTCAAGTGGTAGATGTGTCCTTTAGGGAGGTTTTTAGGCTACATGGGTTACTGAGATTTATTATTAGTGTAGGGATAGCAAGTTCATGAGCACTTTTTGGTGGGAGTTGTTCAATATATGCGGTATAAACCTTACACCTAGTATGAGCTACCATCCTTAGATAGATGGGTAGATAGAGATAGTAAATAAATGGGTGGAAGGTAATTTTCAAAACTATGTGACTGCACAACAGAGAGCCTGGTTTAAGTGGTTACACATGGGGGAGTATTATTACAATACCATGCATCTTATGACCATTAGGATGACTCCATTTATGGAATTATATGAGTATGAAGCTCCAAGCTTTATAGATATGGCTTTGGGGGACAACAGAGTGCCCAAAGCTAAAGACCTATTGAAGGATAGTCAAGATATCTTGAGAGTGCTCAAAGAGAATATACGCCAGGCTCAAAATCAACAAAAGCTGTATACTGATCAACATAAGGTAGAGCACAATTTTGAGGTAGGGGATATGGTGTATTTGAGGATATAGCCATATAGTCAGTCATCACTCAAGAAGAGCAGAGCAAAGAATCTAAATCCTAGATTTTATAGCCCCTATAGGGTGATTCGAAGGGTGGGTGAAGTCACCTATGATCTTGAACTCCCAAAGGGCAGTCAAGTGCACAATGTATTTCACGTGTCTAGGTTTAAGAGGGCCATTGGTCAAGGTGTAGTTCCTATTGCAGACTTACCCCCTTTAGATGAGGAAGGGGGCCTCATGTTAGAACCTAAGGCTATTCTAGACACTAGAGAGAAAACTCAGAAATAGGATAGTGAAGGAGTATTTGGTCAGATGGAAAGACCTACCAGAGGAGGATGCTACATGGGAGAGTGAGTTAGTTATTCAGCACATTGGGCTGAGATTACTTTAGGACAAGGAATTTCAAGGGGGTGGACTATAATGTCCCCATTTTAGTGGCTGACTTACTTAAGTCCCAACACACTTGCTATTAATAGTAAGTTAATAGATGCAATAGAGGCTAGTTTTGATGATTGGATTTGATACTCCTTGCTGAGAGCTTTCTAATGAGCTATCACTTGCACCATTCAGAGTCTAGTTGCTAGTATATTTTTAGGCCTAAAGTGCTACAAAAAAGTAACATTTTACCTAACTATAAGACATTAAGTGTTACTTTAGACTTTTACTTTATGGGATTCATACCCAAGGGAGACATAAGCAATATTTTAATGGAGGGACTATTGCACATCCTTTATCCCACATTGCTCAAGTGAGTTGAGCCACCCCTTAGAGGAATGATAAAGGGAAATGCTTATGGCTTCTTGGGGCATGTTGGATAACAAGAAAAGAATTGTTGCACTTGCAACTTACTTGGGAATTTGAGAATGTCCTTCTCATCTATAACACTTTAGACATCAATCCTTGGGATTGGTCTTTAGAGTTTGTGCTCTCAGCCACTGTAGCAGTTGCACCATAATAGTAGCTATGCCACTGTAGTAGTTGTGCCACTATATCAGATGTTCCATTGTAGTAGCCATGCCACTATATCAACTCATCACTATAGTAGCTCCATCACTGTAGCATTTGTATACAGCTAAGTGAGTCTGTAGTTCTACCTGCAGAGTTCGTAGTTCTGCCAGCAGAGTCCATAGTTTTCTACCTATAGAGTCCATAGTTTTTTGCCTGTAGATTCTGTAGTTTACTACCTGTAGAGTCCATAGTTTTTACCTATAGAGTCCATAGTTTTCTACCTGTAGAGTCCATAGTTTTCTTCCTACAAAGTCCATAGTTTCTGCCTGCAGAGTTCATAGTTTCTTGCCTATAGAGTCCATAGTCTTTTGCCTACAAAGTCCATAGTTTTTGCCTACAGATTTTGTAGTTTTTTGCCTATAGAGTCCATAGTTTTCTACCTACAGAGTCCATAGTTTCTACCTATAGAGTCCACAGCTTTTTTCTTGCAGAGTCTGTAGTTTTCTACCTGTAGAGTCTGTAATTTCCTACCTACATAATTTGTAGTTATTCACCTATAGAGTCTATAGTTACTACCTATAGAGTCTTTAGAAGCTCCTATTGAGTCCATAGATTTGGCTGCAGAGTCCATAGAAGTAGTTTTTAGAGTCCGTAGATTTGGTCGTGGAGTCCGTAGAAGCTCCTACAGAGTCTGTAGAATCTACCTGTAGAGTTCATAGATCTAGTCTATAGAGTCCATAGAAAACCAACATGTAGAGTTCGTAGTTTCGTAGGTCAGAGAACAAATGAATCACCTTCAGAACTTGCTAGGATATCTACTTGAAATACTATTCATATGATCACTATGGGATTTAGTGAGTCACCACGTGATTGGCATTGTACTCATTTACTCATTTTGAACTTAATACCAATACAGGGTGTTGGTTATTCAGTTGTGTGATCTGTGCTTGCAATTTTATATTTATGTTACATGTAATAGTCTTTGTAAAACACAAAAAAGCAATACCAACAAATCTACCAGAGTCATAAGGAATCCCTGCTTGGTTAGTTTTGGGTGCAACTATGTTGCCCATTACATTCACTTTTTATTTTCTAATTTTATGTAAGAATAAAACCATTTTTCTTAAGTTTTTCATACTTCCTATCTTGAATTAGTGTGATCAATTTATGTTCATTTTTCCAATTTTATTTCTATTTTATACTTCCCAAAATGATTTAGTATGATTGACTGATTTAATTATTTTATTTTTATTTTGTTTTATTTTTATGTCACTTCCATTTTATTACATTATCTTCATACTTCCCAACATGATATAGTGTGATTTTAATTGTTTTAATTTGGTGCAAATATTTTTTATGGTTTAAACACTTTTTTTTATCATGTTTACCAGTCATCTTTTGTTATTATATATTTTCCATTGTTATATAGTGTGCAATACATTTGTTTGTGATTAATTATACTTTTCTAGGTCATTTTAGCCTTTTTCTTTTTAACCATGCATGTGTATCACATAATACTAGAAAAGAAAACTCTCCACATATATTTCTCATAGCATATACAAAGAAATAAAAATACATGTTCTAGAAATAAATATATCCATGAATAAATAAACACAACCAAATACAACTCACGAAATCAAATCCAACTATCAAATCAATATATATATATATATATATATATATATATATATATCATATTTTTCATATAACAAAATGATACAAAATAAAAAATACATAGCTCCATATCTATCACTAGGCTCCATCATGTCTATCTTGTGGCCTAGACATACTACCCATAGATGTTTGGGACTATCCCATCTGCATGGTATGTTGTAATGAGGTAGTCTAGGATATTAATCCTACTACTTGTCCCTATAGGTTGGTCACCTATGTATATACCTATCCAAGTTGGACCATGATAACCATGTGTGTTTCTCTCTTCTGAGCCAAGGCTTTCTAGGCATGTGCCTCTCCTACTCTCACTATCATGTCCCATTTTTAATTATACTGATGTTGTGGGAATATTGGCTAGTTTTTATATTTCTCCAACATTATTCAAAAACACTATTCCTAAGCTGTTATTCACAAGTACTATTCATAGGTACTTTTCTATAGCACTATTCACATGTAGTTGGTGATTTGTCATAATAATGAGGTGACATAGTGTTGAGGTGTTTTGGGTGATGTGATTTGGTCAACATAGTAATTATTAATGTTGAAAATGGAAGAGAGAAATTGGGGCATAATTCTAATGGGACTGCATGTAAAGAGGTGTTAGTGGAGTCAAAAGGTGTTTAGGAATCTATTGACTATTGTGTGCATAAGGACAAAGGAGATATTCATGTGTTTTTCTTCACATGAGTAGGTATGGGTAGAAATTTGATGAAATACCCATGATTTATGTGTTTTGTCTTGATTCCGAAGGTGTTTTAGACCTTATTTGAATAGTTAAAGACATTAACACATGTGGGAGATCTTTGGAACATGTGATATGAATCATAAGCTATAGAATATTTGACTCATGTGTATGCACATGGGATAGTGGGAAACATGGTTTACTATTCCTAATTTATGTGGACATAGTAGTGGGCAAAGTTAAATCATGAATATCCCTTGCACATGTGTGAGATAATTTAAACTATTGGTGAATAGTACCCCCTACTTCAAAGATGGTGAATTTATTCCTTATTCATAAATTTTCCTCTCCTTGTCTATATTTCCCTCTCATTTCTATAAGTATGGGGTTTTTCATTTGTAATATCATCTTTGTTAAATCATAAAACCCCACAATTTTAGAATTGAATTTGTGTTCAACTTATTACTCCTTGGATGAAAAACCAATGAAGGTATGAGATTAGGAGGATGAAACCCTTCCTAGTTTCCTTTCTAAATTTTAGGATGAAAACCCTTTCATTCAAATAAGGTAATTCCATCCAAAAATTACAACTATGCTTGAAGAGATTCAGAGTTGCAGTGTGCACAGTGTGTGTGGTGTGTAAGATCTTTAATAGATTTGTGTGAAGGATTGTGATTGTGGTAAGTGTATATAAGTGTTTCTTATCAGTATTTGAATCAATTCCATGCAACTCTATGGTGTGAAGTTTATTATATACTATTAAAAATAATATTAAGAGTGTATTTATGTGGGATTTAATAAGAATTTGAGATTTGAGTCTTTAAGAATATTTTTGAGTTTGTATTATTGTGGTTTTTGGGCATTTTTAGTAAATATCCCATTTGGTATATTGCAATGGTATTAGAGTTGGTGATATTGATAGCCTCTTTGAATTTGTGGTTATTTATTATGTATCTTTTAGTGGTTTTGAATTTTAGAAGTGGATTCATAATTGAAGGGATCGACAAAGGTTTTGAATCATGGTTTTTTTTAGTGAAGAAGATTTTGGTAAGAAGTCTTAGACAATATGGAGGAGAATTGAACATCCACCATAATCAAATGATGATCTTTTTTGAATTTAAAAATAAGAATAAAATTGTGTACTTATGATAGATCATTTAGATTCAAAGTGGATGCAATGTGTTATGTATCAATTAGTGATTATTTTGGTTAATCCAAAGCTTTTGAGACATCTAGATGAGGAGGTAAGGCTTACAGTTAATTTTTATGTTAATGAAATAAAAATTATTAATCAACCTTATAGAAAAAATATCATAAAGGATATTTTCATGTTGATAGTTGAAAGTTTTTGAGGGTTGGCTAAAATTGGAGGCCCATCCTCTGATAAGAGAGTAAAAATTCTTGAGCATTTTTCAAAAATTAGATTATGTTACATCATGTTATATAAGGGGTGTGATGGGATTAATTTTAAAATGTTTCACATTTTATAGACAATTGTCGATGAGGCTGATATAGAGGATGTCAAAAATTCCTTGTAATTTATTATGTGTTTGATTATGGGTGAAAGTGATGTTGTTTCTAAAGTGTTATTATCTAACTTATTGGCTATTTGGAAGATGCAGCAGGATATGTCACATATGGATCATGAATTATCAAAGATATTGGTTAAATGAAATATGGAGAAATTGAAAAGTCTATTGATAGAAAGAGAATTGATTTCTTGTGATTTTTATCCCATAGTTTTATTTTAGAAAGGTGTTATCCAATCAAATGAGTATGTGCTTCTAGAAGAGGAGGCTACATTTCTAGAATACAAGAAGAATAAATAGATCCCCTAAGTTTTAAGTATGTTAAGCATGAGCCACATGAATGCATTAATTAAGAAAGAATGGAACCTGAATCACTCCATGCATTAGAATATGATGGTGTTGTGACATTAAAATAAGAACCAAAAGATATCATAAAGTAAGAGAAAAAGTAACACCACCTACATATTGAGGAGTTCATAATAGAAAATGTTGATTAAGGAAAGGTCTTGTCCAAAGAGGTTGAGAAGAAATGAAAAAGCATTGAAGGATCCTCTATTGTAGATTTATAGGAGGAAGTAGTTGATAAAGTCAGCTTTGCTCTTAAGTCTACTAATGATGAGCATTCAAAAAGTGAAGAAGGTGACCATAAGATCTATGAACACACCATTGAAAGGTATGAAGAAAATGTTTATCCTATGATTTCAAATAAAAATCCATTATCTTTACATAATGATAAGGTGTTAGATAAGTTTCATATGGATTATATTGGTGAGAGGCATTATCTTATTGATATTCAATATTTTATAGCTAAGCATGAGATGGTGTTTATGGACCCAAATTTCACACAAGGTGTGGCATTCCCTACTAGAATTTTTATTCCTTGCTTCATGGAAACATAACTACTTGTTATCAAATTAGAAAGATGAAAGGTATTTAAATATTTTATTATCATGGATCTATATATAATGTTGATTTTTCATTAGATATATCTTATTTAAGAATTGCTTATGGATGCTAATAGGTTGCCTTTAGGGAAGATACTTCATTTTTATAATATGTGGTTTGTCATAAACATTACTCTTTTCACATGGTTTCCAAATGAGACAATGATGGGTTATAACCTTGAATATATTATTTTTCATTAATTAGTTTCCAATTAATAAGTGTTTTATATCATAATATTACTAAGTTGGCATAATTTCAATAGTTTTTAACAAGTTGTGGGAGGTAATAAATTTGATTATAGCCCAATGTATGAGAAGGGAAGTCATACTTAAGATTTTATATTTTTTAATGTGCCATTTGATATTTGTTATCATGAGAAACACTATAGGAGTGGAGAGAGAGAGCATAGGAGACACAAATTTTAGTGAAGGATATAAGGATCCTCTCCTTTTTATCTGCAAATAAAAGTGTGGGATTCAGATAATTTTTTGAGTTTTACAAAAGTTCTCAATTATAAATTTAATTTATTTTCCATGAAAATAAAAAAGGAATCAAAATTATTTTGGGTATGAAGGAATATAGATATGCACAACTTGATATTATAAGGTTGGCATATGAAAATAAGTCACTTATTATAAAACCATGGTATTCGCAAGGTTGGGGATGTAAAATACATCTCAACCCATGTCTATTCAACAAAAAAAGATGAACATTATGATGGTAGTTATAGGTATGTCAAAAAATTAGATTCATGGAATCCACTTAGGTCATCTTTGTATTTTTATCATTTTGAATAGCATACACATGTTTAGGTAATTGATGGTGAATATCCCTAAGTTAAGTTTTAAGGTATGTTCGATGGGACCATAATATTCCCCTTCAAATTAGTTTTTGTTTAGTTGAGAAACATATTAATAAAATTAGAAATGTGATTTATAGGGATGGAGATGTTGTGTTGGAAAAGATAGACAAGCATGTTTATCACAAGCTAAGGAGTCACTCATTGGAGCCAAATTGTAAAATTTATACCATGAAATAAGTTTTATTCATTAATTTTGGTGAGGGCACTTGGATGTTTTGCATGAGAGACAATCTTTTTGTAGAAGATACCTTTAGATTCACTAGGAGGCCTACAAATGAAGCCAATAAGAAAATCAAAGTAGCACATCAAAATCATGGTGAAGTTTCTTCATTCCTTCACATTCATCATAAAGGTCACCAAAAAATTATGTTGGATGGTTATAGTGACCAAGGAAATGTTACTTGGCCAAGGATAGGTAAAAAATTTAATTTTGACTCTTTTATTTGGTTGTAGATTAACTA
Organism: Torreya grandis; assembly: GCA_037957365.1. Classification (NCBI taxonomy): domain Eukaryota; kingdom Viridiplantae; phylum Streptophyta; class Pinopsida; order Cupressales; family Taxaceae; genus Torreya; species Torreya grandis. The sequence goes on from JARHVA010000940.1 coordinate 15,789, forward strand.
CCTCATAATTTTGCTTGCATAGATCCATAAAGGTTTTAAAAATACTTCAATTGAGGAATGGAAGAATTTTTAGTGGGAGTTTATTTAGGATTCCTTTTTATCCAATCCCAAGTTAAATTTAGGAAATTCAATGTTCATCTCTAATGACCATGTATAGGGACCTCATTTTTATAGCTATCATCCTACATTTAGAGTGTTGATTTTGATAAAATTAGGTTGTGACCTATTTTTATTTACCTTGGATAGTTACAATTTGGTTTGAGTTGGATTTACTCTATCTTAGTTGGGTGATATAGAAAGATTTCAGATATGCAAGAGTATACCCAGGGATAGTATTACAAGTCTTCCTAGAGTGTAGGGCACATATTACATCCTTAAAAAATGTGACAAGTTAGCTAAGTAAGTAGAGGAGATTTTCATTATAGATGTATTGTATTAAATAACTCATAGATTGACTTTGGATCCTAGGACTTTATCGAGATTGAATAAAGATTGAGCATTGTGGTTTTCATTTTCTTGAAGACAAACAATTTTGGGAAGGGAGGATTTGTCATGTCCCTTTTACAATTAAATTTATGTTTTTTAAATATTAGTAAATTCTAATATTTTTCTAACACCGTTTAAAAACTCTATTCTTGGGTTACTATTCACATGTACGATTCATAGGTACTACTCACTGGCACTATTCACATATCACTATTCATGGTGACATGACAAGTTTTGATGTAGTTGGTGATGTGATATAGTAATGAGGTGGCATAGCGATGAGGTGTTTTGGGTGATATGGCTTGGCCCACATAGGAATTTTTAATGTTGAAAATGAAGGAGAGAGAAAGTGGGGAATAATTATAATGAGAGTGCATGTGAAGAGGTGTTAGTGGAGTCAAAAGGTGTTTGGGAATCTATTGACTATTGTGTGCATAACAACAAAGGAGATATTCATGTTTTTATCTTCACATGATAAGTTATGGGTCTAAATTATATGGAGGACCCATGATTAATGTGTTTTTTTCTTGATTCTAAAGGTGTTTTGGACCTTAGTTGGATAGTGGAAGACATTGGAAAATGTGGGATATGTTTGGCACATGTGAGAGGAGTCAAAAGTTATGGAATATTTGACTCATGGGTACGCACATGGGATAGTGGGAAGCATGTTTTACTATTCTTGATTAATATGCACATGGTAATGGTCAAAAATAAGTTATGAAGATCCCTTGCACATGTGTGAGATAATTTGCACTATTGATGAATAGTAACCCCCACTTCAAGAATGTCACATTTCTTACTTATTCATGAAGTTATTATCCTTTTCTCTTCTCTCTCTTTCCCTCTCATTTATATAATTATGGGGATTGTCCTTTGTAATATCATCTTTGTTAAATCATAAAACCTCCCAATTTTATAATTTAACTTGTGTTCAATTTCTTGCTCTTCCTTAGATGAAAACCCAATGAAGGTATGAGATTAGGATGATGAAAAGCTTCCTAGTTTCCTTTCTGAGTTTAAGGATGAAAAACCTCTCATTCAAGTGAGGTTATTCCATCTGAGAATTACAATTATGCCTAAAGAGATTCAGAGTTGCAATGTGTCGAGTGTGTGTGGTGTGTAAGTTGTTTAGTGGATTTGTGTGAAGGATTATTATTGTGGTAAGTGTATGTAATTGTTTATTATCAGTGTTTAAATTAATTTCATGAAATACTATGGTGTGAAGTGTATTATGTAAAATTACAAATAATATTAAGAGTTTATGTATGTGAGATTTAAAGAAGAATTTTATATTTGAGTCTTTAAAAATATTGGTTTTTGGGTGATTTTATTAAATATCCTAATTTATATATTACACCCACCCCTATCGATGGCTAAAATCCATCCTCACATATCTGTAACTTCATCACATCCTTCCATATGAGTCTAAACCAGCCTACCTATATTATGAAAAATGGTAACATAGGATCATCTAGTATGGCGGGATTATATTGTGCTAACACCCCATCTAAAATGTCATGGTGCATAGACATGACCAGGGATCCCCATTTGACCTCCTTGATCATAGGATCTATAGAATCTAGACCATATAGATATTATATAACATATTTATATCAAAATAAATCTATATATCTATTCTAATCACATGAAACTATTATTCTATATCAACATTTAAAACTATAACATTTCTCACTAGTCTTGGTGTTACTAACTATCATATCCCTATTTGTTCACCCAAATAACATGGCCTCTCCATCTACTCATCCCCCAACCAACTTGTCTATTTATCACCTCCCCAAAAATGAGTAACTAGAAGTCATAACTCATGAAAATAATGATCCTCTCCTAAGAGGTGCCTCTATAAACCAATTCTAGTTTGAATTGGCTTTTGGGTCATCCTGCATTACTACCCTTTCCTATGCTTTCTCTCATCGATGGTAACTTTACCTATGATGTGGTGGTAGTGGTCATTATTTATCATAATGTAACAAATATTATGGTATATTATTTACCCCTTCATTAACATCCAAATCCCCTCTTCCTCATTCTACTTATTATCATGCTCGACTAGTCCATGGTCTCATATATTACAACCTAATCATTGATATCTCAACTAGTGTTCCTCTTCCTACTCTCCTCTTTATATCTCTAGCATGTATTGTCCAAAAATTAGGCATTAATATAAGATTCATTGAGTGTAGGAGTCCAAACTACCCTGGAAAATGTGCCACCAATTTTAGCCTACCTACCAAGTATAGTGGCCTATGATTCACACCCAAGACTAGTCTTATCACCAAAATCACCCAACTAGGCCAAATAGTATTGATGTGTGTGTATATATACCACATAAAATCCCCTCATGTGATCATATATAAATTTAGAAGATGGGAAATGGCCTATGCTACTTAGTCCTGCCTCCATCTACTTACCTAAGGTAACATACCATCAATAACATGGGGCATCCAAGCTAGTTGATACATTAGTAACCTATTATATATCTAATCACTTATAAAAACCACTAGTCCCATATTCTTATTCCCTTTATACACCTTCCCATAGATATCACGCATGAGCTAAACCCATATAATAGACCCAAAATCATATAATACCCCTTGAGTCAAAATAGACTAGTACAAGGCTATCACATATAATAGTACCTTGTCATCAAATTTATGATATAACACTCATGCTATCACAAATTTGATCATGACCTTCCATATGTATGGAATATTTTCAATATACAAGTCAAAAATACTGAGCCACAAACTTGGGTATATCTTATTTGAGCACATTACCTACCTAGCTAGTGTTTGTCTCTTCTCAAGATCATCTGATGTCCTTATGATCACTAGTGTCCCTCTTATCAGTATTCCAAGTAATTCAAGGACATCCTTCAGTGTGATAACCACCCCTTTGGTATCCCCATCCACCACCCATAAAAAGTGTTGTTTAACCATTCCCATACTCTAAGGAACCTGATAATAAGATCAACACTCAATGGTATGTCCCTCATCTCCATAATACATTCCAATCCTAATATAACTAGTCTCACTCTATCCATGTCCATAAACCACTCAATAGATCTAGTATCCATGATGCATCAATCAATCACTAATACCTTTATCTTCTATATAAAATATCAAACATCAAAGGATGTATTAGATCTTCATCTTATTAATAATCAAAATACATTATTCAAATTTCAAAAAAAATAGTCTAATTTATTTTTTTGATTTTATATACAATTTGGTTTATTCAACAGTAAATTTTCCATGTGCTTCATTTGGGATACTAAATCAACCTTATCAAATTCCTACTAAATCAACCTATACAATATTAGGTTGGCCACCCTCTTGCCTTATAGTATTAAATCACCCCTATGGTCCATAAGTAACAGTTATTAACAATACTACATCAACCATTTCAAATAAAACTAAGTCAACCCACTACTACATAGTCAGCTACCTCTCTTAGTAAAGTAAATCACCCTACTAGTACATCATTGGCCTTTCTATTCTCTCTCACCTTGTAGACTAAGTCAACCTGGTCACTCTGTTCATCTACTATGGTGACTTTTTGACCATTTACCATAAATGTCTTAGGCATTTATTGGTATGACTCCTTCCTACCCAATAACCCTTTTTAACCCTATTATACCTAAAATTTTCTTAGGGTTACTTTTAATGCCTAAATTTTGCCTACCAATAAATTTTATATAATTAACTCAATTTCAAATAAAAATATTTAAAAAATTGAAAATTTCAATTACTTACCTATGTTTTACTCATTATGGTTGCTATGCATCCTCCACATCTCAATTGTCCTCTCCTCACCATGATCGCTTTCTGGTCTCCAACTAGGTCTCTTAGAGCTCTATTTTCTCAAATAGTAAAAATGACCAATGAATTATTTTCACCCTATTTATATTTGCTATTCAAAATTTTTTTCCTTTAAACTATTTATCATCAAATTTATTACTTTTATCATATATTTTTATATACTATATATTTTCATAAATCATAGAATGTTATAGAATCCTGACATCATAGAAAATTGTTGGCCTATTATATGTCTATGTTACAAAAAATTCAGTTTTTTTATCTTATTTTCTAACCTCTACAAGTTTTCCTAATGTTCACTAATGGGAGACCTTCAAATTTCTTGCATCTCCTTCTTTATATACAACACTAAGGTAATTAAATTTTGGTTTTTTAATTCTATCCTTTAATTTATATTATTTTCTCCCTATTACACTTTATTCAACTTTAATGTTGTGTGTTTCTATTTTTTTTCTTGAAACACTATTTCGTATTCCACTCATGTGACATGTGATGAGCTTTGAGTGGGGAATATGTATACACATAATACTTTTAGACTTTATTAATTATTTATGATTTATATCTTGTAAGAGCCTATTAAGTCTTAATCTCTCTAAGTGCATTCCTTAAGTGATGTACCAAGAAAGGGGTGGGCAGACCATTGGTGATTAGTGGGATTATTTTCCCCTTAATACAACTTGATTTCTACATAATAATTTCTTAAAAAACATTTCCCTAAGATTTGCCTCGTATTTTATACCCTCTACTAGTAATTTTCCACTTTCATTAGCCCTTCCCTAGATTAAAATCCTTTTTGATGGTTTACATTACATTATTATCCCCATCGACCTTGTACTCTAATTGATAAAAATTATTTAGGGTTTAGGTTAGACCATAGATGACCTAGACTAAGACCTAATTTTTTTTTGTCAAGAATGATAAAAAGTTGATTGGGTCAAACTTATCATCCTAAACTTTTAGAAAGGACTAGGTTTAGATCCACCTATATAAACACATCCATTTTATCATTTCTAAGATAATATAAGAATAAGAGATATATATTATGCATCTACTTATCCACCATTATTATTGAGGAGCATAGCTTAAGGTTTCATACTTGTTTTGGAGATATGAATCTTATCTTGTCAAGAATTCTTTTAAATGCACTGATAGGTTGTGTATCCTAGAGCTAATTTATCCTTGTCATCCTTACATACCACAACAACCTCTTATGAAGAACCTTAGCCAAGGGAGAGATTGAGTCTTGGTCGGTTCATATTCAAAGGTAAGTATTTCTAACTTTGTTCTTCCTTTATAAGATTAGATAGATATGCATTTGTACATCTCTCCCATGCATTAATATTTCATATACATTGACATGAGTATATGTCTTCTATACATGCTTAGTTTTAATTTTTATTACCCCCACATTATGCCACAATCTTTGGTGAGCACTAGATTATATTTTTCTTTACTTATTATTAGTTTAGCGAATATGAAAATGTATGACCTAGTTAGAGTTATTTCATAGTTTTTCTTGATTGGAGGTTTTAGAACCCTCCCTAGTGATATTATGGTATCCATAAAAAATGTAGTGGACAAAAATGTAGCATAAAAAACATAGTGAGGACAAAATGTATCAAGGATAAAACATCATAGGAACAAAAAAAAACAAAGGATGCACTCACATAGAATATGAAACAACTTTCAGCTGAAGGTTAAAACTCATGAAATCATAGTTTCATCTATATTATTTTTATTTTAAATTTGTTGCATTACTTTTACACCATGAAATGTTACTACTATCACCAAAATAAATTAGAAAATAAATAAACAATGTGTTAATCACTAAAATGCCCCTATTATGCTCCTCTATATATTTTAAAGACATTATAAATACTATTACATGTTTTCCTCACTACATTTTATCCTTGTGATGTTTTGTCCAACTAAATTTTTGTCATACTACATTGTTAATGCTATAATTTTTACCACTATATTTTTGGCTACTATGTTATCACATAGAGGAAATATTATTATGGAAAGAGATCCATTGGATAGGTCTAGTGGATCCATCCTGATCATGACCCTGAATATATAATGTATCCATAATCATTAGCGTAAGTCAGATTTATCTTCTTTGAGTTATGATCTATTTATAGATCTATTGAATTTACCATTACATACACTACTAACTTCTCTATATCTTCAACAACAGTTTTTTTAATACACACTAATTTAGTTTTCAATGCTTCTTTTAAATCCACAATCTTGTTTATATTAGATGATTTAGGTGTTATGTCCCCCAAAACCTTTTAATTATTCATCTTGGGTATAAATCCTCTCACGCACACCCTTAGAATATTTACTCTCTCAAAATTCATAATCTTGGCATGCCTTCCTTACCAACATAAATGATAAGGTATACTTTAAACATGAGCTTCACAAAGCTCTATTGATGGAAATCATCCTCCAAAACCTGAAACATCCTCTAACTCCTTTATAGTATGTGTTTTTAGTTGTGTTTTATGAGAAAACAATTTTAAATATTATGGTTTTTCAAATTCAATACTATAAATTCCTTAAATATTTTGCCTTTGTCGTAAATTATTCTATTTTTCTCTATATTTATAAAAAACTCTTGTTGGATTTCAAAATTTGTTTTAAAGTTACAAGTGAGGAAAATGACTCACATAATAAAAATTGTATTTCCCAATGGTGTTCCCTCAATGGCATAATCCATACAACTTAGATGATGTTATCTTTAATTTAACCACTTTGAATTTATTTCATTCACTTTTTTCATCTATATTTATGTTTAGGCATGATTATATTTACTTTAACAAATTAATCTATAATTTTATTTAATATATTACATGGCATCTAACAATATCACATGAAAGATAATAAATGTTTGAATTTAGTGATGTGATCTTGTGTGGATTACATTTTGGCACAACATACCTTATTTTTATTTCATTATTGAGAATTGTGCTCGATTCCTAGCATGATTCCTTTCCCCACAAATCTCTTTCATGTATCTAGATACTTGGTATATTTGCATCACATGCATCAAATATTCTTATTAATTTATAAACTAAGTACCCATGACCCACACTAAATATTTTTCCTATTCCTATGGCATAATGAGTACCTTTATGTTGATAAGTCCCAAGTCTACTACATGAAAATATCATGATACTCCTTTGAATATTTTAAGGTGTATAATCTTTACATAGTTGTGAGATTATATTTTTGTGTAAATTTGAAAATAATCAAGAGAGAAATTTTATAAAAAATTAGTAAAAAAACTCACCTAAAAATATAAATGGTCATACAAATGCATGCACTTCATTATAAACACCATTACACACAAACATTGAAATTATATCATAATAAAACTATTCTATCATACTAGAAAAAATATAGAGAAAAAAATTACATAATATTTTTAAAAATATCTTAAGCACACTATGCATAGTATGGATTTGAGCAAACTCCCATTGAAATTCCCAAGGATAATTTCACCATATAAGGTGTACAACTTGCATGCACCAGTCTATAAAATACTATGGACTAGTATGGCCCAAGATGATGGATCTATATATTCCCTAGGTGATTCAAGTACATGGAAAAATAGAGTAAAATAAGAGTTCCTTCAAGTAATATATTTCCATTGATGTGTCAATCATACCAAGCCTTCTATCAAGCCTTCTTCACCATTTGGATTCATCAAGATATGATTCCCTTTTCATCAAACTATATAAATTATTCAAAGTGTGCATCAAGTGAATCTTTGTCCTTTAGTTGACCCAAGTATAAAATACACATAAATGGATCTAAAAATTCCATGGGAAGAATTACCTCTTCCTAAACACAAGCTAAAAAGGAGTGGACAACTTGAGGAGATTATAATTTGTTTTGTAAGCCCATAATACCAAAAAATATAGTAATTCCTTGTCTTTGCACCCAAGATCAAAAATCTTGCCTAATGTCTTACCAATGCTCTTATTAAAACATTATGTAGTTGAGTTGTATAGGGTAATATTGTGATGTACAACTATGAATTCAGATAGTGGGATGAACATGATATCATTGCTAAAATGAGTACATATATCAATTATCATGCTTAGATGGAACCCATATAAACTAATTATATTCTTCCTCAATAAGTGCATTTTTTTAGATACTATGAAACTAATTTTTTATGTTCCCTCAGTCCATGGAGTGAAATAGTCATTAGAGGTAATAAAAAATCACACAACATAGCTACACATAGTAGGAGATATTTTTCCCATAAAATAAATGTCCCACTTTTTAAAGGGTTTTTGGTCTAGATGGGTATCAAAGTCATCTCATCTTGGATGTTGGGTCTCCTAGTTCATTAACAAACATCATATTCATGTGTATATTATTTTTTATCACAAAACAAGGTAGGCCATTGTAGACAAGAAAGGAAGTTCTTGTGGATAATATTTTCTCTATAAAAGAGACCACATAAAATTCTTTCATGTCCTTCAAGTAAAACCTTTGGGTGCTCATGTTCTAAGATACACCTGCATAGGAGTTATTCATGATAAATATTGTAACTTTTTCCTTGAATACATTGATACGTGATGCCATGAGTAGCCAATTTTTCCTTTTACTTGGTACAAACATTGTCAAGAGAAATAAATGATGTGAGAAAATAAAATATATACTTAGGATCCTTAGGTATGTACTGGACCACATACAACTAATAATTTTTTAGTCCATCCTCAATGTTATACACATTTTCACCTATATCGATGCATGATAAGTGGTTATGACCCAATAACCACTTAATAAATTTCACAATCATAAAGATTGTAATTCATAGAATAAAAGGATCCATAAAAAATAATTAAATAGAGTACCAACTTATTTTTAAGGTACTTTAAATGCCCCATGCTTAGAGAATAATAAAAATAGCATGACTAATAAACACTAGTATGACTTCTATAGTGTGCACAGTATTGCAAGTTCCTCACACTCAATGGTTGTGTAGTTTTCATTAGCTACCATAATTTTCCAACCTAAAAATTAAACTGAATGATCCATCTTATTATTAAGTAGTTGAGTTATAATGTCTCCTATCATTTTAACTTATGTTCAACATCCACATGAAAGGTGTTCATAAAAAATAATTATGTGAATATCAATGCACTTATGAGATTCTTCTTCAAAATTTTGAATGCATCATTTTTTGCCTTGCCCCATATGAATGGACCATTTTTTGAATAAATTCCTATAATGGCATTGCAATCCTAGAATAGTAGTGAATTAACTTATGATAGTAGCTATTATGCACTAAAAATGTGCATACTTACCATGATTGATGGGTAACTCGAGTTAAACAATGATGGCCACCTGAGTAGGTTGACAAGAAGGCCATCCTTATAAATCACAAGAACAAGAAACATACAAAATGGTGTGGCAAATATGCACTTATTTAGAATGATATAAATTTTAAGTTGATGATAGAAATCAAACATGAAGTGAAAGTCATCACAGTGGTCATTAAATATCCTATACACTATAAACTCATCAAAATATACTTTAATAAAGTGATGAACAAGGTCCTTAAATATTTTTATGATGATACACTATTTCATGATCCTATTTTGAGCATTATGAAAACTATAATAATTATTTTTTGGGGACATGACATAACATTTATATTTTTTTATCTTTATGATGTTTTGGTGTTGACTTATTCAGATACTATATTGATAGTCAATAATTATGTATTGGGATGATTATGTTTTAATTATTAATTTTTAAGTTATTAATATTCAATTATATTTAATTTAATATCTTTCAGATGGATACTATTGATGTCATATTTTCCTTAATTATAGGTACCAATATGAGGTGGTCTTAGTTATTGGAATCATCTGATAGGATGAATTAAGTGATAGTCAGTTATATGATAACAAAATTATTATTAATTGAGTTTCCAAATATGACTAAAGTCCTTAACTAATTTTGGTTATGGATTTGTATCATGTATGATGTTTCCACTTTCCTTCATGAGCTTATTTGTATGTGTTATTGTCTAATTTTATTACTCTTAGTCATTTGATGGCACTTATAATTATATATGAATTGACATGTTTCTAGTTTGTTATCTTTGATTCTAATTGCATTGTTTATTGTAGTTTTTTTTGGGTACCTCCATCATTTCATATTTTGCATGTGTCTAGATTTTGTTGAAGTTTAGTTTCTTTATTGGGTATCAAGGGATATTTATTTAGATTGTTTATTTCATTATGATTTAAAATCACCTATACATTATTCAACACCATAAATAATTAGTTTTATTTCATTTTGATCAACCAAAAGGTTACTCAATGGCACAATCCATCTTGTTTCATTGAAATAATTAGGTATAGACCCAATGTTTCTTTTGTATTAGAGTTTTTTAGTTGGAAACTTTAATTTTTTATCTTTTATAGAATTTGATGATATTGGAGAGCTTAGGGATGGAAACCCTAAAGTATGCATATAAATATTAGTAATTTTTCTACCATTTTATTCAGTTTTAAAGTTGCTTGTGAAGTTATGTCAAAGTTGTTGGATAAGGGATAGTCATTTTCTCTAAAAGAGAGAGGGATGCAAAGGAACATTGAATTAACACATCCATTGTGTTTTATTTAGAATCAATATATTCTGAGGGAGTGGTGGCATACTTTAGGGGTAAATGGTTACACTTATTTAGAAAAGCTAGGACTAGAGAATGAAAATTGGGGTTAACAAGTAACTCAAGAAGGAGATTTTATAGTTTGTGAAAATAAATGTAAAAGGAAACTACTTATGATCGAGTAATAAATAAGTTATTTTTACTTGATTTTTAAATTTTTTAAATGAATGAAATCCAATGTGAGTAGGGTGGCATTTTTATGGTTATTCTTACTTGCATGTTTGTCCATATAGTCAAGCTTTACTTCCATAATGTGGGTTCTTTTTATCAAATTTTTATATATATTCTTGTTTTTTAAAATGTTTTGGGTTGTAATTGGTTGAATATTTTCTATTTTAAAACACTAAGAGTACATATTTAGAAGGCCGGTCAAGTTTTTAACAAGGTAAAATTTTTGGATATAGACCCTTAGAGTTATACTTAGAAATGTTTGCTAGTTGATTGTGGTTTACATCCATGTCATATTTGGAAACTCTTATTTATCACTACCCTACATTACTAACTCCAATCATCAAGCTGATGGTTGCAAATGGTGAGGTCCACCTATGGATGTCTCATTAGACTGGTTGGAGGGATGTGCCATTCCTTATAGACATAAAATGGTTTTTTTTATTTTTACTTATCAGTTCATAATGTGGCCAAATTTTTATTTGGTTTACTTAAATATTTTTTTAGATAGATATTATATTTGTATTATTCGAGTTACATGAAATTACCATGTCAATGATCACTACAAGAGTTGAAAACTTGTAAAGAGTTAATATAATAGTCATGGATGGATACACTATTTATATCAGTTTAATCTAGACCAATTTAAAGTTAAGAATTTGTTATAGTTGTAATTGTATTTTTTCTAATTCATATATTTGATAACTAACATTTTTATTTATCCATATAACTATGTATAAAACTTATTTTCAAACATATTCATGATTAATGTTTAATTATTTAGGTGAAAGGGGTATTTTTTGGAACTAGGGTTGCCAAACCCTAGGATAAGTTTAATTACAAAGGAAACAAAAGGCTAACCATGCTAAAAATAAAAACTAGGACCAAATACATTTCAAAAACAACTACAAAATAACCTCAATATAGCCAGAAAATAACATAGACACTGATCTAATTCCAAGCTTCTAGATACATACTCCCATCATTTCTTCATCTTATTGAGATTCATACCTAGTTTTTTCAATAAGCTTTCATGATCTATAGTGTAACGATAACCATTTCTCTTCCCTTTTTTACCATTACCATTACCTATAGAGTTGGGCTCAAAACGTTTTATGAGATGTGATCTTAGATTTTTAACATTTTGAATACCTTCTTACATTATAAAAGTGATTCAATTAATAAGAAAAATGATTTTATTGTCATATTTTCATTGGCATGTTCTAAAATCTTCACTCTAAAATTCAAGCCCTGAATCTGACTATCCTCCTCCCTAACTTCCAAGATTTATGATATATTTACATTTTCCTATTATATCCCATTCATCTTGCCCATCAACTCAATAATCTCATGCATAAACCTCCTTATTATGGCTTTCTAAAGTTTTAGTTCTTCCATGATTGTATCTTCACTCTCCTTACCTTTAAGTGAATATACCAGGTTATTAAAAGCCATGTTATGTTCTTTTTGGTTTAGGGATGTTTCCCTTTTCTCTAGAGTAGCAGTCTCTCAAAATCCCTTTTATTGGTCTAATACCATTTTTACCTGATCATGCTCTCTTTCCTTATTTTCCTGATTCCTAGGCTCTTTCATCACAACACTATCCCTATCTACATCAATGACAATCTTCTCGACCCTCTTGTTATGGCCCTTCTATGGCTTTGTTGGGTCCTAAGGTTTTCCATGCATTTTTGAGTCTCTTTTTAATGTTGTCCTATTCTTTTTCATTTGTTTTAAACTTCATGACATTATCATTCTCAACAAATGTTTTCTTACTCCCTAAGACCCTTCTTGGGCTTCATAGATACTTGATCCAAAAAATTTAAATCTTCTTAATATCTATAAGCTCCTTCATAGACTTTTCTTTCTAGTTTTGAGAGATGTTATGCATAATTTGATTCATGCATTTAAATTACTTGAAAATAAGGAAAACTAATCCCTCATGCCTCAAAGTGGAGTAATTTCCATTTTTGAATTTTAGTATATAAACCTCCAAATATTTGAGGATAAAAAAATCAAGACTAAAAAATAGTCCATGTCTAAAATAGTTTAGCATTCTGGACATAGACCATATCACCACATTAAATATAAATTAGAAAGTAATAAATTTCATTAAATGAAAAACTACCTATGTTAATGGCTTAAGAAGTGATTCTCTCTTAAAGCCATTACACAATTGCTTCGATTGTTCACTATCCAAGAAAGCTTCTTTATCAAGTTTAACTCTCTTTAGGTGTAATAAATCTTCATCTCCTCAATTGCCAAGATAGTCACATGGGATATAAGTTCTTCCATGATGTCTAGAGTGACTTCATTGATGGTCACTGATTTATCCTCCTAAGCCTTTGAAAGAATGATGGAAAAATGTTTTTCAAATCCTTCAATTCTTTCAATAAAACCCATGAATCAACCTGCCTAAAAATCATTCCAAACTCTTTCATTTTTTTGACTTATTATTAGATTTTAGGTTCAATTCTATTTGGTAGACCCATTATATTTCCCTCACCTTCACTCCAATTGAAACTGTTGTCATTAGTTTCCCATCCCCACCAAAAATAGTAGCAATAGTATGTTGTGTTTGGGCCATCTACAATAATCTTTGGGCCTTGTAGATGTTTCTATTTTAAACCCCTTAAATTTTAATCATAAGACCTAAGTAATTGAATCATCTTATAAAAATTAATGTCCCATCTAGATATTTTGGGGTAGATCCACATGCATAGGATTATTAGCATAGTTGATTCCTTCATTATTTAATTTTAATAAAAACTCTGTAGGGAGGTCTTCATGGCCTATCCATGGTTTAAAACACACATTTTTGACTTCCCTATTTGCAAACCAATCAATAGTACCATTCCTTTCTCTATATGTATGTTGGATGATCACCTACTAGAAAGAGTTAAAAATACCTTTAGATTCATCTATGAAATGCTTGATACACCATCCTATAGGAATTTTATCACTCAAACAATTAACAATGTTCAAAGAATAGACCACCAAAATATTTTGAAAATTTATTTTATTTGCCAAGTGATCCCCCATAGTGAATCCAAAGTTTCTACCTAATGATTCAAATTTAAACCCATATCTCCCATTTATGTAACAATCAACTTACCCTCATAATCTCTAATAATTCCTCCTCTCCCCACTACCCTTGGATTTCCATTTGAAGCTCCATAAAAATTGAGCTTCATCCATCCCTCGAGAGAAGGTTTCTACTTCGTTATTTTCCTGATTTCATCCTTGGGGTATGGTTTCCCTAATTCTAAAGAGTTTATCTTACAATTATAAGCTATGATTTATTTAAAGGGAAGTAGATTTTTACCTTTCTTGATTTGAATAGAACTATAGTTTTCTTTGATGTAATTGAAATTATTTTAGAGTAACCTTGTTGTTGCACCTATTACCTTTGAAGATTCCATTATTCCTTGCTCCCCATATACCCCATATAATGTGTGGTAGATTCAAGTTCCATATCATCTTGAGATGTGTGTTTTTGAAGGAACATATCGAAGACTACCAAACTTCCTCTTGAAAACCTAGGTGAACCTAGAAAATATTATTTTTTTAAGGAAAAAAACTCCAAATTTTCTATGTGAAGGAGAAATTAACTAATAAACAAAAAATTGATGCATTTTCCTCTTCACACATCACACATATATTTATAATAAAGCATCCTCTTCTTCTCAAATTATCCATGGTCAAAATTTTATTCTAAATAGCAACCCATAAGAAGAAACTAATTTTAGGAATAAGGAATTTATCCCACACTCTTTTCTAATTAACCAAAACCTCTTGTTCATCATAAATAAAATCATATCCTGATTTAAATTTATATTGACCATCAAAGGAGTCAATCTAAAATAGTTGATCTTCATTGTCTACCTTAGGATGTGAATAATACGAAATACATTATTCAGTTCTACTAAATTCAAACTATCTTCTTGGTTAATGTTGTCCAGGCTTAGAACTTTCCATTTTCTAACTCCCTTGAGAACCTACCAGTGTTCAAAAACCTTATCCCCATACTTTTACCTCAAATTATCTTAAAGGTGAATATATATCTCTCTATATAGTAGTCATTTCTATGCTCCAATTATCTTTCCAACATTCTATCTTTCTTTCATCTCCAATTTGCCATTTTGACCCTTTATTAATTAACTCTTTATTAGTTTTTAAAAATTTCCAGATATGTGAACCTCTCATAAAATGTTATTCGATAAAAAAAACAATTGGTTCTCTTCCTTCAAGATATTTAAAGGATAAAATCTTTCCTCACATTGAATTCTTGGATATGAATCTCCAAACAAATTTAGATATAAGGGCTTTATTAATCAGCTATAAATTTCTAATGCCTTATCCACCATAACATTTTTTGTTGCAAACTTTATTCAACACCACCAAGTGGAATTTTATTTTTTCCTCTGTCCCAACCCATATAAAATTTATTTGAATCTTAATAATTTTATCCTCCACTCCCTTGGGAATATTAGACAAAGATATAATGTATATAGGGAGACTTTATTAAACACTCTTTATCATCACTACCTTACCAACTTGAGAAAGGAGCTTGCCTTTCCATCCTACAAGATTCTTTTGGAATCTTTCTATCAATAAAATCTAGGTTGAAACCTTAATTTGATTGCAAAAATTGGTATTCATATGTATGTGGAAGGAATTTATTTGATTTGACAGCCCAATAAAGCAACTCTACTAACTTTTCTAACCATCAAAGTATTGAAAAAATAAACTAAACTCTTTTTAAAATTAATTTTATAATTATAAACCTTTTCATATATTACAAATATATTTTTTATTATTCTAACTTCTTGCATAAAATATTTAGCCATCATAGTAGTGTCATTAATGAATTTTTAATGAATAATAGTATCAAAAAATCTAGTTGGTTTGAAGCCTCTCAATTGACCCTCTGTTAAATCCTTGGAAATATATCTAATGAAGGATTGTGCCATGATTATGAATGGGAATGGTGATAGAGGATCCCGCTGTCAAACTCCTTTAGTGATAATGAAGAATCCTTGAACTACTCCATTTACTAACATATAAAACATACAAGTGGTTATACACACTCTAATAATCTTTCTAACCTTATCATTGAAACCAAATTGGGCCAACACTCTATCTAGAAAGTTCTATTCTAGTCTATCATATGCCTTGTCCATATCCAATTTAACGACCATGGATACCTTATTACTTTTTGTCATATAATGTATGGTTTCATAAACCACGATGATTCTATCTTCAATCTATCTTCCTGGTATGAAACCTCCTTACTGAGACTAAATAAATTTTTCTTGACTTAGTTGTATCCTCATGTATATGAGCTTGGTAATGATTTTGTAGAAAGAGTTTCAAAAACTAATAGGCCTAAAGTTTACAGAATTAATTACCCCTTCTTTCTTAAGAATGAGCACTAGAAGCATATGATCAAATTATTTGAGTAACTTCCCAATTTATAAAAGTTAATTAATGGTTGTAACTATGTCATCTCTAATAATATCTCAAAACATCTTGAAAAGAGCTATTAGAATCCCATTTGGTCTAGGATCCTTATTCAAGTTTATCCTAGAAATAACAAATTTTAGATCCTCATTAGTGGTAAGAGAAGTAAGCATATAATTATATTATTGGCTAATAAATTTAGGTATTACATGTAAGAATTCTTGTTCAAAACCAATATTTTTATTGAAGTAATTTTTATACAAATTCTTGTAAAAGAGAACACTTGATTAATCTCATCAGCATCTGAGGATAGCTAACCTTCATTATTAATAATCTCCCTTATGGAATTATTTTTTATATGCTTTAAAATAGATAAATAAAAAATCTTAGTGTTTCTATTCCTCTCCATAAGTCAAATGTTTTTGGATTTTTCCCTCCATAGAGTTTCTTCCCTAGCAACAATAGTATGGTTCTCACATAACATCTTTTTTTCACCTATTATGATCTCTAATTCATAACCTTTTTCCTCAATTTCCTCTTTTATCTTCAAAATATCAAATTTAATGCCTTTTTTTTAATATGCACATTTTAAAACACCTATTTATTCCATTATCTAAGCTTAATTTTATCATTCTTGTAATTCTCAGCAAGATTGAACATGGTTGAGCCTCTATCATTCTTTGTCCATCATTCTGCCATTCTCTCATGGATATCTAAGTGTGTGAACCATATGTGTTCAATGGAGAAATGATACTTGGTGTCTTTGGCCTACTTATCATAAATGTTTAATTCCAAAGGGGAGTGATCTAGCCCAATTTTTATCAACATTTTTAGTTCTAAATATTTGTGTTAGATCCACTCTAAAGAGATGAATACTTTGTATAGTCTAATTATATAATATATTTCCCAAGTCTATGATTTGTCCAAGTAAACTTTGGCCCCCTAAACTCTCAATCCATTATACTAGTGTCACCTATTAAAGATGAAAAATCATCCATACTATCCATATAAACTATATTACCTCCTTTTGTCTCCTAGGTGGAGGGGTGAGTTAAAGTCTCCCACCAAAATCCAAGGAATATGAATTCTTACTTATGAGATATCTAATATCCTCCCATAATTTTATATGAGTTGTCCTTGTGTTAGGGGTGTAAAAATTGAAAAAAATCCACTATTTTTTCTCTATATTATCTATAAATAGGATTGAAACATGGTGTTGGGACTTTAGAATGGGTTCCCCCGTTAGGTACTTAGGATCCCAAAACATAATCAGGCCTCTTGAGGCTCTTGAAGTGCTGATACAAACATATTCCACTTCATTCTAATATAATTTTTAATGATTTAAAAATTAATTTGCCTCTATCTTAGATTATTGGATAGCCAAAATTATCACCTTATTATTCTTTCTAAAATCTCTGAAGACCTTTTGCTTACTTATGTTGTGCATCCTTTTTATGTTTCAAGTAACAATAAACATGATTAACATTTTGGGGATTAAAGACCCCATTTAAAATGGAGAGTTTTTTTATGTTCATATATTATATCATCTTGGGTTAGTTTTAAAAATTTATCCTTTTTAGATTATTTTCCTAGTTTAGGTAGAGTTTTTATAGTTGGGCCTTTTGCACCCCTTCAAGTGACCATTAAAGACACTAGTTATGCCTTTATGTTTATTTTAGGAGTGAACCTTTCTAGCTTGTTATCCTTATTGTCCTCACTACTTGTCACCAGAACAAAAACTTTATTTTTTTTGATTTTATCTTATTCTGACTCTTGCTCATTATAATATTTTACTTTTATATCTTACTCCAAGATTTAAAATTTGTTCTAAAACTGAAGGCTAGTAGTATTATGTTCATAAATTTCCAAATTATTTATTTTATGTATGATTTCATCTATATCTAAAACTCCATCTTTCTTCTTTACATGTTTCTATATCTCTATTAAATCAAATGGCTTAGATAGATTTTGTTTTGCACCCTTATCTAGCTATATTGTATTCTCCTTTTCTGGTGAATGATTAAATTTGGGTATAATTTTATTCATCTATTCTAAGATAGACTTGAATCCCTTAACTTGTTGAGTACTATGAATAACTGCATCTAATATATGATGTATAATCTTAGCTTCCACACTTGAAGTCTACCTTTTAAATGAGATTTCTCCCTTTCTTTGCCATGCTACTATGTTTGGACCCAAATAGAACACCTTACTAAATGTCCCAATTTGTGCCATTTATCACACATCATGGTATATTTTTCAAATTATACCTTTTATGATCTTACACCAAAAGGGGTGTGCAACACTATGGAGTTTGGTAAGTCTTGATTGATAAAAGTGTTAATATAAAATCTAGCATGAACAAGTCTATTTCATGACTTGGTTGTTGAATCCAAGGCTATGATATATCCAAATGATTTGTCTATACTTAAAAATAGATCATCCTTGAAAAAATTAATTTGGAGGACCAAAAGTCTAACCTAGATGGGAATTTGGTTAATACTCTCCTTCTCAAGTTCAAACCCTGGTTCCTAGTTCTTGAGAAAGAGACCCAATTTTCCAAAGAACCATGGACCTCCTACAAGAATATTAGAATTTTCATCAAGGTTATTAAATATAATCATGAAGAAGCCATTCACCATTGATAGTATCTCCATATTCCCTTTCATGCACCATTGTTAGTATATTCATGATTAAAGTTATTATGATGTTTTATTTTATATGAACAAAACTATATGCTTATTTTTGAAAGGCAATAATATATGTATTATCCTATTTATATGGATTCATTATTGGAAAAATATTTATTATAATTTAATATATTAATTCATATTATTATTATAGCTTGGGTTTTGAATTTAGTTCCTTTGTATGAGATGAACGATTTGACTGGGTTATTTCATGGTGTTTGATTTGCATTTCATCTTAATGACATAAGTATGACTATATAATATTTTATTGATTTAGTCTTTGTGGAAACCTTGAATTAAATTATTGTGAGATGTACATAGTTTTAGCCTATCATAAACTATTTTAGTGATCAATTTTGTTCAATCTTTGGGAAAATTCTATTTATAGTATATAAAACTATGGAATATGTTATTGGAAAAATTATTCTTTCTTGGATTGTTGGTAATTATATTCATTATGGATTTGATATTGTTTTATGTTATTAATTAAAAAACTAATTTTAACTAATTTTTAAGATGTTAGATGTATTAAAAGAAATTACTTGTGACATTGGAACATAATGGCTCAAGTCTAATTGTCTATTACTTATACCTCTCAGGTGAAGTTTAAATTTTATTATGGATTATTTAGTTAAATAATATGTGTTGTTCATTGTTTGAAGTTAATGAAATAGGTAAATGGAATATTATATCTTATTATGTTGTATCCTCTCACTCTTTCCTTAAACCTCTATAAATTAATGTGGTAGAATAACTTGTAGACATCTAAATTTCACCATTTAGTCTCAAAATTAACTTTTACACATTAACCCTTTACCTCCCTAATTAAAATTCATATTAACATTATTTTTACTTCACTTTAAATAATTTATTAATTATTAATTAATTAATTATAATCATACACATAATTTTATTCAAATACTAATTGAAAATATAGATTTTACACCTCACCTAGACATCCTCCACATTTTCTCAACCATGCATTAGCTCATCCAACAAATCTCTCAACTTCCTCAACCACCTTATTATTCATCTTAGTATATTTTAACCTCTTAGATGCCTCCACCAACTAATTTGACCCATTTTTGGTAAGTCACTTAATAACCTCCCATTTTTCCTTGACACATAGAATCAATAATCATATTCATGGATGTGAATTAAAATTTATCCATTCAATATTTGATAATTTGAAATTTTCAAATAATCCACAATTGTTCATCTCATATCTTGTAAGCTTATAAATTAATGTGTAATACATCACTTTCAATTATCTACCTTCAAGATAACAAAGTGTTATCAAATTCCCATTTCAAACCAAAGTTAATCAAACTAAATTAAAGCTACAAAGATCATTTTTCATCCCAAAATGTTACATGATTATCTTTTCTTTGAAAAGGAGATGAGCACACACATTTAGCATTCAATAAAAAATATATATTTGATCACAATGGAGAAGGTGGTGAATACTTCATAGTTGTAATTATTTTTTGTTTATTTCTTTCTTTCATTTGTTACTCTATCCTAAAGTTTAGGTTTTAGTTTAGATTGGACTACTTGTTTGATTTCTTAGCTATCTTGCACTCTACATCTAACACTTACATTTTTCTACATCTAGTGTGACTTTTCCCTCACATTTCACATCATATGAGTATTTAGGGATTTATTTCATTTATTTTTTTAATGTTATTATTGTGTATATATGTTTTTAACCCTTGTATTGGAGTTTTTTTCTTACTATTACATGTCAATTTTCTATGTTTGTGATCTTAATTTTTGTTAACCTATAAAATAGTGAATTTATTATGCATAATAGGTAATTCATTTTAACTAATAGCGATTTCATTAATGTGTCAATTTTACACATATTTTTTAAGTTTCTCAGTATTATAGTAGTTTATGTGTGTTCTAGTTTACGTAACCCCTTTTTATTTTAGTTTTTCTCTATGTTTTATTTGTATTTTTATTTATGTCCTTGTATATCAATAAAATCATTCAAAACATCAATGCAATTGTCACAAATGCCAATAAAATCATTTTTAACCTTAGTGAAATCATCTAAAACATTATAAAATCATCTATAAAATTAGTAAAATCATCTTGAAACACTAGTTAAAACTATTATGAACATCATCTAAATCATCTAGAACATTAGTGAAATTATCATGAACATCAGTGAAATCATCTATAACATCAACAAAATCATTCTAAAATTGTCTATTTTTCATTTTTTAATATCTATTTTTTCTAAGTCTAACTAATAATGAATTGACTTTTGTTCTTGTTGTGTAAAAGTGTAATCATTCTAGAGTGTTAATTATTTTTTTTTTAATCATTTTTCACCTTTTTAACTAAATTTACAAGTTTCC
>JARHVA010000940.1:642500-805000 GCA_037957365.1 Torreya grandis
ATACATTAAATTGATCCTCAAAGTCTTCAAGTTTATATTTCATATTCTTATTGATCTTCTTCTCAATATTTAGTTCTTCAAGAGAATTTGTTAATGCATTATCATAGTCCATCTCATCTTCATCATTATCTGAATCACTCTAATTAGACCCTTTTATATGTGAACAACTTCCTTCTTTAGCCATGAACATGGCTTCATCTTCAACAGGACCATCATCTTCATGATTATATTCTGAGTCATTAACTTCACTCTCATCTGATGAGCTATAATCATCTTTCGTGTAGAGACTCTTATTATCCTTGAAATATTTCTTCTTGTTGTCAAAACTTATGAATCCATTTTTTATTTTATCAGACCTAAATGATCTCTTACCACCATCATGACCTTGATCATGCTTTTCATCACCATCCTTCTTATATTTATGAGGGCACTTATTAGCAAAATGTCCTATCTCACCATAATTGAAGCATTTGAGAAGTAGTTTGCCTTTATAATTGACTGGACCTATTCTTAATTTTCTTGAAATAAAAGTAATTATTTCATCTTCATCTATATCATAAATCTCATCATCTATGGGTTTCTTACCTTGGATCTTCTTCTTTAGCTTCATCTTTGACTTTAATGTTGCATCCTTATTTGGTGGTATATCATCATTCTTCTTCATCTCATAGGAAGTAAGGGTTCCATATAATTGATCCATCTTCAACTGAGTAAGATCATGACTTTCTTCTATAGTAGATACTTTTGGATAAAACTTGAGGGATAGAGACCTTAATAAATTTTGAACTACAATAGCCTCTTCAAGGTTCACTCCAAGACCTCTGATGAAGTTTATAATCTCGTCAACTCTCTGCAGAAAGGATGCCACAAAATTTTCTTCATTCATCTTGAGACTTTTAAATTGCTTTCTATGAGTTTGAAACTTAGCAAACTTGACCTTTGAATCTCCTTCATAAGTGATTTTCATTTTGTCCCATATCTATTTAGGAAATTTACAATGGATTACTTTAGTGTATTCAGTCTTTGAAAGACTAAAAGTGATAAAATTCATTTCCTTGAAATTATTCTCAAACAATTTCTTGTCCGAAGCACTAGATGGAGGAGTAGTAGGAATAACATAACCATCCAAAATAAATTGCCATACATCAAACCTTAGAGACATAATGTATGTATTTATCCTTGCACTCTAAAAAACACAATTGGATCCACTAAATATCAGTGCTTGCTTATAGATAAACCTTCTTGATGACTACCCATATTTTACCTTGGATCACCTTTAAGATATTAAGCCTTTACCAAAGGACTAACTTTGATACCAATTGTTAGAGGTACAATCAATGAGAGAAGGGATGAATCAATGATCTCAAATATTTCTATTTTAATTTTAATACTTTCAAACTAATAAATGATGAGTATATATCAACTTGATCAAGCAACAATATTGAGAAAACTCATTTATTCAATGTATACACAAGATCAAACACATAACACATAGTTCCTTTGGGAAACCCTCATGAAGAATAAAACCCAATCTCAATATTTCAACACATAGACTACTATCCTATAATAAGTTACAAATAAGATCTTGGTTAACTCCTTTAGACCAAAAAAATTGGATCATATGCTCCTAATGAAAGGCATTTATTGAAACACTTGTTTCACAAAGAGAAACTACCCATAAGAAAGATTAAGTCCTATAGACCCTCCTTTAAAAAACACCACCTTAGAACTTATTTTTAAAAAACCTGACAATGGATCTATATTTTCTAACCCATGCACAAAATCTCTCTTTATGTCATACATGGCTCTCACATAGGCATGCTAGTATCTCTCTCCTTCTTCACTCAAACCATCCTCATATGCACACTCAAACCTCTTGGCATACCCTAAAACTATAATATAACTATTTGGACATCATAAAAATGACCTATAGGTCATACACAGTCTTTAATCTATTTTTCTCATCAATTCATCAACTAGGCACTCTACCTCTCTTTTGCTCCACAAATATCATATATACCTTTTACACATCTCTCCAAGTCTTCCACACGTCTAGAAACCAACACATTTAGTTTCCCCATTTATATATAAATTATGAACTAATAATATCAAAAAATTTCCTTGTTAGTCATAATATATTCTTTCATCCTTAAGGAATCTCACATAGGTCACACTTTAGCACAATCCATTTTTAAATAGGCCTAAGTCACTTTTAGGTCCTATATAGACATATTCAGCTCTTTGACACTTCTCTGAGAAAAATAAGAATATAGGAACACTTTAAAAATGCATGGACCCATTACACATGATATATAGGTCATCCTTAAGTGCCAAAAATCATCATAGTATCCTTCTACTTAAGCACAATTCACTCAAATAATATTTTGTGTACATAGTCACCATGAACAAATAAGAAGTTGACTTGTAAACCTTTGTTCATACTTCATATGATTTATAAAACCTCAAAAATTCACAAAAATCATCCTTATGGAGTCTATAAAACTCCCAAATATATAATTCATCATGAGGCATTAAAATACCATCAAAAGAAGCTGAAATATTCTTCTCAGGTTACTTACAGAACATAGTTGAACACACAGTCAACTTTAGAGATCAATAAATTTGATTTTGCATAATTTCATTCCTTCAAATCTATATTTATAAATTCACCTTAGATTCCTCTACAAGTTTGATTTTTACACCATGAGTAAATTCTATATATATTAAAAGATATGTTACATAAACTAAGCACTAGTTTTTCCTTTATTAAATTCAAATATTTAAATTGAAATGGTTGTAGTTAAACATCAAACACATTTATTGCATCTTGTGTCCTTGCATCTTCATATTTATCACATACAATCAATCTTATTTGATCTTTAACATATTATGTGCTAATGTTCAAATATTAAACCTTGATTATCTGACCTCATCTTGCAATCTAGAAATTTTGACTCAATGCGAACCATTGATCTTTTGTACATAGATTGATATTTAAAAATGTTGAACAACTGTCACTTTGACCTCTAGAGTTTAATGTGAATAATTGATATCTATTCATATTATTAAATACTCACCATTGATCCTTGGAATAAACTTAGTATTTATCTTTGCATAGTGTTAAATAGTGAATACTTGGTACCATCTCACTTCTTCTTGAGTTCTTGGAGCAATGCACTCCATTGATGTTGCTCAAACTTCAACTTGTGCAAAAATGACTAAGTATGAGAACCTTTACAATCTATCTATAAGGTCAAATTTGCACCTCTATGTATTTTTATTTACTCAAGCACATGTTCTAAAATTTAGATCATATGATATCCTCACATAGGATAATCCAACCATGTTTTAAAATGATCTTCAAACCTTCACATGTGCGAGATATAATTCCATTAGTTTTCTCACTTAGATTTTTCTACCAGAGAGCCAACAATGTCAAAATTTTATTGGAAGGATAACTTTGCACATGCATATCTTTTTACATGATTTGGTTTATGATATGAAATTTAACACAAATCAACTAGGCACAAATTTAAATAAACCCATATGATCATCTTGTTCTAAAATGTCCACATGTGTGAGATATGCCATCACCAAACTACTTACTTAGATCTTTCTTTCCTCATGTAAATTTGGTTTGTCACACTTAAGTGCATGACATGAGATTTAGTGCATAAAAACTAGGCATAATAATGAACAAACCCATATGACCATATCCTCCTAAAAAATTTGTGTGTGAATGATGACATCATCAACATGCTTAATTAGCTCTATTTGAACATATAAAATATTGCTAAATTATTGAGAGCATAAATTTTCACCCACATATCTTTGACTGCACTTAGGTGCATAACTTAAGATTTAATACACAAAAATTAAGGACTAATGTGATCACAACCATATGTCCAACTCCCCCTGACTCATCCATATGTGGAAAATATGACATCATCAAACTTTCAATTTAAATTTTCTACCATTGGACCCAAAATATCTAGATGAGAACCATGATGAATTGGGTGAATTCTACTCATACACACAAGCACTCAAACCATTCTTGACTTCTGATAGCACCCTTTGCTCATGCTCAAATCACCATATCCATCCTTGAAAATCTCTAACCAATCCAAAACTAAAAATCAACCAAGCCAATTTCAAGCACACTTTGTCATTGTCACGTACACTATCAAGGCACTTTATCCACTCATTAGGACACCTCTATGAAATCATTGACAAGATTCCAATTTTTTTTAATTATGTGTGACCACTTGAAAGGTGGAATTTAATTATCTATGGGTTTCATTAGCATGTGGGTGTCTTATGAGTGCTCTTTTGACCCTCTAAACCCTTTATAACCTCATCACTCTATCAATATATCTCTAAACCTTGCCACTACCTTGCTTACATGAGAACCTTGACTAAGATCTCATTTTAGATGATTGAGGTGGTGTGTTGATCCTAGTTGGACATTGATCCCTTCAACCATAATATTTTATTATAGGTCTTTATTATTGTTTAATATTCTTCAAAAACTTCCACACCTTTTCCAATAATTAACACTTACTTTACTTGATCTACCTTAAGGCCTATTATGAATATGAGAGGTTATCTTTACATGATAGGATGAGGATGTATTAGTATAGGGTAGTGATTAATATTCAGAAATGGTATATGTCATGGATCAAAGATGGGACTTGTGTGTATACTTTTATAATAACCCAATGACCCTCTAATGGTACCCTAATTTCACTTTGCAAAGGTGACTATATTACATGGATGACAGTTACCATTAGAGACATGGATTGAAGGGGTTGTATATGGATCATATGAGTATTAGAGATAGAGAAGCTTAAGTTTCTTCAAGTAACTCATCATTAAATCTAAAACCACCAAACACTTCCATCTTATGCACTAGAAATCTTTACAACATGAAAAAACTTGTCTGCAGTCTGCAAATGGAGAAAACCTAAATGTTTCTTGATTATTAGAGATAACACGTGTTTAAAAAGGGTTTAGGTTGATTTATATGTATATTTAATAATTATATAACATATATAGACATAATTTTTTAAAACCATCTCAAGAGTGCACCAAAATCGATGTAACTTTGACCCCTACACAGATGAAGAAGGATTTTTGACTGCCCAGATTTTTAACTATTGTTCATAGAGTATAGGTCATGAATTTATTTACTAATTTAAATAATGGGAAGGTAAGAAGACCCCCTTACTCTACCTAAAGTCTTAGATCCTCATTTTCTCTCTCTTGTATGCACTGTTTAAAAACATGAGAGCTTGTCTAGATTGCCAATGAGCTCGGTGGAGGAAGAGAAATGGTTTTGGGATTGTTTTGCATATTTTGGGTTTACACCTAATATAAGACATATAACATGAATCCTCATGCAATATTTTACCTTAATTTTTATAAAATTGATCGTATGGTCCGTACAACCTTGCAAAACACCTGTAAATAAGTTATTTTCTACACCTTTTTCAAACTTCAAACCTTGGGATGCCATTAGTGGGAGGGATGAGGTAAAATAAAAGTATAATGACATTTAATAATATGTGGTATTGTTGGAAGGCGTTTAAAGGAAACTCCTTCCCATGTGTGGGGCCTATTTGGTGAGTGGGTAGTGGGTTTGGCATAAAAAAGAGACCTTTATGATATTAAACCACGTAATCATGAATATATGATGAAAATGGGACCCTTTTAAGACCTTTATGAACAATGATACACCTAAAAAATTACCCTTTACAAAGTTTTTATAATTCATTATGACCAATATGAGGTTTTTGAGGGTCATTTGATGACTTAGAGAATGAATCAAGGTTTTAACTAGGTTTAGATGGATATGTGGTGGAAAATGGCCTTATATATATCTTATACATCATGTCATTGATTTAGACAAGGCTTAGACATCCTCTCTATCTTGATAGCAAGGTATCATTTCAAGGAAAGGCTTAAAATAGGTTCATATACCATAAGAACCATAAACCTTAAACTATTCAAATTACCTTAACTTTTGATAAAGATCCTTAATCTTGTCAAACAATGATTAGACCACCCTCAAGGCTTGAAAAGGATATGAAAACTCTTCCACTCACTCAATGACCACTATGACCACTTGATACATCACCTAAGGACTTTAAAACATTTTATGACATATGGATCTCCCAAGTAGGTTCTAATACAAACATGAAACCTTAAACCATGCTAATAAGGACCTTTAAAGAGTATTTAGGGGACCATGACTTGATTTATACCATTGTGTATAAGATCTGAAGGGGTTTCTTGGAAATTTTTTGGTTGTAGGGGTTGACATTTGGCTTAGGAGGCTAAATTGATAACATTTTGGTAACTCACATGGGTTGACCAGCCTATTGTTCAAGGAAACCCACTAACTCTTCATAACAATGACAAGACTCATATATGACATCATATGACTATTTTATTGGACTAAAAAACAAATTATCACTTTATAACACCTCTTAGGACTGAAACAATAACCAAAAGACACAATAAAGGAACCAAAGTAAAATACACCTAACACCTAAGAAGAAACAAGACAAGATACCAAAACAACTAAAGAAACTAACTATAGACTTTTGTATACACACCTTATTGAAATAAGACAACAAACTACTAGAAACAACTAAGCTAAAGTAAAATTCCCTTTCCTAAAAGATCAAATGAGAAGGCCTTTTGATGATCATAGTACCATTAGGTCTGATTACCATATGATGAATGGAATACAATCAAGTCTTGTTCATTAAATGGAAACTTCCATTTGTAGTTGGAAACAATTGCATGTTTATTGCCTCTTAGAAGAACAACTAGAGCTTATTACTCCATTCCTAAGTGAATGGGTTGTCTATGTGATTCCAACACCCAGTCATAGTCAATCCACACTTGCTTATCTTAAATGAATGGTCTAATTTCTACTGTAATCATGGGATGATCCTAATTTGTCATGTCCATATGTAGTGATTCTCTTTATAATATAGCTAGTATGCTCTAGCTTGTGTCTTCATTATGATTTATCTAAGATGGTGAATTTTCAAGACTTTCATGATGTATATCTTGAGGCTCATGAGGCATACTAAAGGTCAAAGTATATTTACTTCTCTCAACTTTAGGCACTAATATAGGAAACATTTCATCCTTCCTTTCATCATCTTGGGCCTACTCTTTTTATGGAAGACACTTGATAAGATACACAATTGAAGGATCCTCACTCTGGATCATACATGGTGTAGTCCTAGAAGAGTTTCATGCCCCTTATAAATTTTTATGTGTTTCTAGCAAAGATATTCATTATCTTCTTGACATTTCTTATAATCATGATCACACTTTAAATTATCACCAAATATCAGGATCTCATGCTCATTAACAAACTCATCTTGGTAGCCAAGAATTGTTTTTTCATGTTCAACACCAACACATATCTTTTAATAAACTCTTGAAGACTCTTGAAGGCTATCTCTATATGTAATGAGAAATGTATCAAATTTATAAATCAATCCACTCTTAGAGAAGATATATCCTAATTATACTTTTGATTGGGGATAAATTAGATAATTTGGGTCATGACCAATATGGATTTGCTAGACCTAGTTAAGGGATCTCTTAGCATAATAATATTACTAGGGAAGGTTCCAAAGTCTCAATTCAAGAAAACACTATACAATAACCCTAACTAGGTCCTATATTTTCATAGTCACTATAATAGTAACATGTAAAGTAAAAATCTAATCTAGTGCTCACCAAATATTGTGGCACTAAGTGGGGGAAATAAATAGTAAAAGTAAACATGTATATAATACATATACTCATGTCAATGCATATAAAATCCTAATGTATAAAAGAGAAGTACAAATGCATATCTATATACTATTACAAAAGAGAATCAAAGTTAATAATACTTACCTTTGAAGATGAACCTAATGAGCCTCAATCTCTCCCTTGGCTAAGGTGCTTCGCAAGAGGCTATTAAAGTATGTAAAGATGACAAGGATAAATCAGCTCTAGGATACATAACTTATCAATGGACCTAAAAGACTTCTCCACAAGATAATATCCATATCTACAAAGAAAGTATAAAACCTTAAGCTTGCTCCTCAAGTAGAATGGTGGATAAGAAAATGTGCAATATATATTACTTCTTCTCTTCTATTATAAATGAGGAAATGATTATGTTTATATAGGCAGATTTAACCCTAAACCCTTTTAAAATTTTTAGCCTACAAGGTCAACCTGATCAACCTAGTATCATAATTGACAAAAACTTACTAGCTCATAAACTAGGTTAGCCAAGGGCTGACTTAGAGCCTTAATAAGTTTATCAATAAGAATATAAGGTTGACATACATGACATAGTAATGTAAACTGATAAAAAGTGGTTTAAGTTATAAAAAATGTTAATGAAGATGGTAAATGACTAGAGGAGTGTGAAAAATGGGAGACCAAGCTTAAGGGAATGATTTTTAGGAGACAAAGTATGTAGATAACAAGTGAAAAAAGGAACAATAATCCTATGAAGCACCAATAGTTTGTCCAACCCTTTCTTGGTGCACCCCTTAAGGCATGCACTTAGATAGATTGAGACTCGATGGGTTCTTGTACGATAAAGAGTGTCAATAATTAATAAAAGTTTGAAAATATTATGTGTATAGATATGCCAGACTCAAAACTCATCATGTGTCACATAATTGCAATAGGGGATGATGCTTTGGGAAAAGAATATGATGACACATAATGTTAATGCTAAATAAAGTTCAATAAGGAGTAAATAAGATAAATTAAAGGACATAATTGAAAAACATATACCTTGACTTACCTTAGTCTTGTAGATAAAATAGATATGAGAGATGTGAAAGCATCCAATGTAAAGAACATTAAGTGAACTTGCAGAGATTAGCAAAAAAAGAGTGAAAAATTGAAATTTTTGCAACATAGGCATATAATAGTAACAAATATTCTCTACAACATGAGGATTATATAACAATTTATGGATTAGAAAAAGATTTAGTAGAAATAAAGATATGATCAAAAAAATAATTTGATAGTAAATATTTGAAGGATAAATAATTTTGAATAGTAAATATAAATAGGGTGAAAAATAATTCATTTACTATTATTTACTATTCTAAGAAAATTAGAGCCTTGAGAGACATAGTCAGAGCTTAGAGAGCCAGGATGGTGAGGAAATGACAACTGAGATGGGGTAGATGTATAACAACCATAACAAGTGCAGCATAGGTAAGCAACTAAAAATTTCAATTTTTTGAAAGTTTTTATTTAAAATTGAATGTTTGATATAAATTTAATAATTAGGCAAATTATAGATATTAGAATAAACCTTATAAAATTTTTAGGGACACTAGGTGTCAAATGGGGTACTGGGTATGAAGGGGTCGGAGCAATAAATTCACAAAGCATTTATGATAATTGGTTAAAAGGTCATCATAGCAAAAGAACAAGGTCTAATAGGTTGACTTAGTTTGAAAAAGACAAAGATTTGAATAGGATGACTTAGTAGTGTATGGCTGACTTAGTTGGTTAAGGAAATGGGTTGACATAGTATTATATGGTTGACTTAGTATGTTTTCTAAGTGGCTAATATAGTATTGTTGAAGGACAAAGAAGGTTGACTTAGTTTTTTAAGTCAAAGGTGATCAACTTAGTACTATATGTCTAGCTTATTTTTTTTCTAAGTGGCTGATATAGTACTAAAATGAAAAGAGATGGCTAATATAATACTATTAAGCCAAAGGTGGTCAACTTAATATTGAAAGGGATGATTAGTTCGAAAATAGGTCAAATTGGTAAAAAATGATTAAATTAAAGTAAAAATAGTTCATTTTTTTGAAATTTACAAGAATGTATTGTGATTATGAGTGACATGGAGGTCTAATACATCCTTTCTTATTTAATTTTTATAGAGACATTGGAGATTTTGGTGATTGGTAGATGCATCATGGTTATCTGATTTACCAGAGTGATTAACAGATGTAAATAAAGATAGATTGGTTGCATTGGGATTGGAAGGCATTATGGAGATGTGATAGATCCCACTTAGTGCTAATTTTGTGGTCATGTTCCTAAGAGTGTGGGGATACACCATGATATTCTAGATGGGATGCTAACAAAATATAATCCCACCACATTGGGTGATCTTGTGGTACCATCTACGCTAGCTTAGGCAGGCTAGTTCAAACTAGTAGGGGAGGTCATGAGGTTTCTAAAAACATGTGAAAATGGGATACATCCACTGATAGGGGTGAAAGTGTGAGAGGCATAGGCTAGGTATGCCTTGACTTAGGAAAGAGTTACACAATGGGTTCCACTATCTAGTTGGGATATGTTTAGGTTTAGCTATTCAACTTACTAGGTTAGGTAGCAAGTTTAAGATCTCAAACAACCTCTTTATAGTGCACTATTCAGATGGGACAGTTTGAGGTATCTATGGGTAACATGGCTAGGACACGAGATAGACATGATGGGACCTATCCATAGAGCTGGAGTGATATATTTTTGGATTTTGTACTATTTGTATAAAATACATGATATATAGAGATATTGATTTTGACAATTAGATGTTGATCTCATGGGTTATATTTTGGTTATGGTTGTTGATGCATGAATATATTTATTTCTAGCACATGTATTTTTTGTTTTGTTGTAAATGCTATAATAAATATATGTGTGGTGTTTTATTTTCTAGAATTATGTAGTATACATGCATGGTTAAAATAAACAAGTAAAAATACTTGAAAAAATATAATTAATAAAAAATAAATGTACTACACACTATATCATGATAAGAAATGTGTAATAACAAAACATGACTAAGTATAATAAACCAAAAATGGTAAACAAGAGGGAAAAAATGTTTTTAAATCATGAAAAAAAGATTGGCACCAAATTAAAACAAGTAAAATCACATTAAAAAGAATGAAAATAATGTAATAAAATAGAAAGAATGTAAAAGAATAATGGTATTAAAAATAAATCAATTATGTCAATCAATCATACAGAATCATGTTGGGAAGTATAAAATAATTTTTTTTGGCAAAGATGGTTCTTAAATTAATCACACTAATTTAAGTTAAGAAGTATGAAAAAATTAAGAAAAATAGTTGGAATCTTACATGTAATGGGAAAATAAGAAGGTAAAAGTGCAAGATTAATGAAGTATAAAACATACTAAATCAATATGGGAAGCATGCCAATGATGTGTAACTCATAATTAATTACATCTTATCTCATATTTGACATATGTAATTTTTTTTATGACTTAGATATTGGAAAATTTTGTGAAGAAGGTTAGGTCTTATCAATGGTCTTATATTGCAACTCATAAAGGGAACACCAATGAGATGAAACAATGTAAAAATATGGTGAAAGGGGATGTTTGGAATGGTAAATATGAAAATTTTGGTAATTTGTGAGGAAGGCTAGGTCATATCCATGGTCTTACATTGTAACTCACAAATGAAATCCCTAAGGGAGTGATTAGTGACTAAATCAATATTTCTTAAAGGGAAATATTAAGGCTTTAAGGAGTGAAAAAGGGACTGTAATAATCATAACATAAGCATATTATGAGAAGACCTTAGGAGATATGAGGCACACTAAAGACATGAAAAGATACTAAATGACTAGTGACCATCAATATACAAAGGACACCTATTCAATATAGGCACAAAGTTGTGTTGGTAAATAAGTGTGGTACTAAGATCAACTCATGTTAAAAATTTGAAACAATAAAATTAAAATGGACCTACCTTCCCATGACATGTTCCCCATTCTTTAGGACTCCTTACAGTGTCATCAATTTACTATGAAGATTGGGTACTTATGTAAGAAAGTAGGTAGCATTAAAAGATTTTTTTATTCTCCTTTTCTAATTTACTTGCCTACCGCACTCTAATGGACCTATGCTCTATGATAAGGCCAACTATGGAGTTTGATATTTGATTAAAAGGAGGAGATGTGTTTAAAATCACATCTTTTAGTGTGATTTGACTTTTAAAAATTTTGAATGTTTTAAATCATTACCTTTTGTTAAATGATTTGGATTTTAAATTTTTATTGATTTTAAGATTCCTCCTCCATATAGATTTGGAATGACCAAGCATGAGAGATAATGAGATATGCATGAATGAGATTTAGGATTATGCTAAAGGAATCTAATTATCTAAAGATATGACTGGCTAGAATACTTAGGCTTAACTATGAATCAACATGTTATATCAAGTCTCAACCATATATATGCTTAGTTTTGATAAGAAAATTAAAGGGAAGAAGGGGAGATCCAAAGTGGATGAGTAAAAATAGATTGTAATGAGATTAATTATTTGCTAATTGATCACATGGTAAATGAGGAATGATTAAATGGAACAAGGTTTGTATAACCAAGTCACAATAATAATTATTCATGTTTATAGAGAGAAGATAGAAAATAATAATAAAAAGAATTAGGTAAACATAATAAATGAACTCAAAAAGAACAATTATGTAATTTATGAAAAGGAATACATAAGATAACATAAGAATAATAATGAAAGCATAAACAACATGTAATGCAAAATAAAAGTAACCATGTAGGATAGATAAGAATTGACACAATGTTAAATGATATAAAATATGTATATGTAAAGTTGGAGCACATGTCTCATCCAAATGAAGAAATAAATTTAAGAACACCATACTTGTGATCATAAGTACTAATATATCTATCCACACATATTATCAATAAAATTTGATACATCTTTATGAAGTTGAACTCGAACTACAGGTAAAGTCTCATTGATCTTGAGGTAAAGTTGAGAAAATACTTTGCATTGAATCTCCTCAACAAAATATATAAGAATGCCTAAGGGATCATGCTGATGAGGGATATCATGTAGGGGATGCTCATGAGAATGCATGAGAATGGAATCTATAGGAGATGAAGGGGTCATCAGTGGGGAAGGTGCCATATGTGAGGGAGCATTGATAGATAGGGATCCACAGGTAAGAGACTCACGGGTGAAGATGAAACCATAGGAGGTGGAGCCATGGGGAAAGAAAGGGGAGTCTTCTTGCAAGGGTGACCTATGGGAGGGAGAGTAGAAGGTGTAGGAATGGTAATGAGGTGATCCTTGAGATGAAGCTGAATGATGTAGAAATGATCAGTGATATATGTACCACATTGGTTCTAGAGACAATATACCTCTCCATATTTGGGAAGATATTTAGGTAACACTTTTGGAGGTCTATGGATTGAGGAGTAGTATGATGCGAGGTTTCGATATATTTTTGTAACTTAAAATAATGTGTGGATGAATGATTGTCTATGTAATGGAAGCAAGATATACGTTTGTGAGTAGTCTTGGTAGGTGTACTCACATAAGGAGTAGAAATTAAAGCTAAGGAAGATTGGTATAATGAATAGTTTTGAATCTAATGATTGACAACTCTATGCATATCACAATATGGCTGATTGACCAATTTGGTGGGAAAAGGAGCAAATTTTAGTAAAGGTATAAACCATCATAAAGAGTAGGTGGGGTTGGACAAGGCTTGATTGAAGAAGAAAAAGAATTAGAAATAGGAAGAGATTCAGCTAGAGTGGGAGTGGGAGTGGGAATAGGATATAAATTAGGTGTTATTGAGGGAGGGGAGGGATGCATAAAAGGTTAAAGGATAATCAAAATCATCTCATGGAGAAATTAGTTAGAGGGGTTTTGGTATCTAATAAAGTGATAGGGACCAGTCATAACACAATCCATAAGCATACTCCTATGAGGTTTTTCAAAAACTGGAGGTGTGTGCACCATCTCTACCTTGAGATCAAGAGGAATGATGATAAAATTAGGAATGATATAGGATGAAATGCTAGAACATATACTAAAATATTGAATCAAAGAGGAATGATAATGAATAATCTCAGTAACCCAGGCTTGAATAAGATCTCCTAAAAATAGATCATCTAAGGTATAGCCATATTCATAATCAGGTGTATGAAGATCAATGGGATAGGTGGGGATGACCTTATCATTTGATGTAGTGTGATGAATGGAATGTTGAGTCTTAGTTAAGAA
The DNA here is from genome assembly GCA_037957365.1 of Torreya grandis. Taxonomy (NCBI): domain Eukaryota; kingdom Viridiplantae; phylum Streptophyta; class Pinopsida; order Cupressales; family Taxaceae; genus Torreya; species Torreya grandis. The sequence goes on from JARHVA010000940.1 coordinate 656,588, forward strand.
AATGGGTATATCATCATAAAGTGGTTGATGAGAATGAGGTTGTAAAGGAGGAATCTAATTGATGAGATGAAGTGAGAAATATAAGGTTAAAATCTTTAGATTGATCTTGTTAGGCTTATCATCATCATAACATAAGAGGGTAGGGGAATATTTCTAATGAGCTTGGGGTGACCAATGTAACCTAGGTGGAATTGATAGGAAATTTAAACCATTAAGATTCATGAAATGGAATGCTTGGAAAGGTTTCAAGGGTAGGAGTCTTGAATAGATCGTGGTATTAGAATTATTCAAATTTTCAAGGATTAATATCACCTTGAATCTTATAACTATCTCCATTATGATGGAATTTGACATAGTGGTAGGTAGAAGAGGCAACTTCTCTCATGCAATGAGTCCATGGCCTTCCAAGCAAAATGTTATAAGATATAGGAAGGTTGAAGATCATCTCCTTCATGCAAATGATGATAGGTGGGATGGTAATGGGGAGCCACACACAACCTAAAGGTGGAATTTGCCTTTGGTCATATCCTTGGCATGTGCTAAATGTAGATTTAATAATACATTTAAAATATCCAAGGATTTTGATAAAACTGAGAGAGACAACACAAGTGTCAGAACCCTCATCAATCAAGGCATGTTTGACTTGGATATCGCCAATTTGAAATTTGATAAAAAGAGGAGGATCATCTACATAAAGAAGAATATCATTGTGGATCATAAAAGTAACAGTGAATTTGAGGGAAAGAGAAGTGTCTATTATTTCATATATATGTATAAACATCTCTTTGCACTGTTGTAAAATGCTATCTTTTAATATGGATCAGGTGGATTTATGTCTTGATATGGGAGGATGAGGGATGCTCATTTTGAACAAAAGCTACATAAGATGATTATGATGTCATGAAGATGTCTGCATAAGTTTGAGAAATGGGATTTGAAATGGGAGATTAGTAAGCTCTATGATAGGATCCAACTCATCATAACCCATAATAAGATTAATGGAAAGAGGTGCGTAGTGTTGAATGAGGTCCTCATAAGGAGGATTTGAAGTGCATGTGAACTTATGTTGATAAGATGTAGGAGGTTTAATTGGATGACAAGTTTGTTGATTATCTTGAGAAGATGGGTTAGTTAATGTAAGTTTGGTTTGGGACAGATTAGAAAAAGTGTTGATAGAAGTTTGAGTATCATTAGTGATGGGTAAAGAGGCTAGAGAAATGGTATAAATAATATGAGAAGTGTTATCGATGGGAGGTGTTAGAATTGGTTCATCAAAATATATAATATATTGCCCCAACTATGTTAAGTGAGTTGGAGAAAAGTCTTGGATAAAATGAAATATGCAAGACAATTAAGGGGTGTAGATGGGATGAGGATCAATGAAAGAACCCACCCTTCACATACTAGTCATATTGACAACATTCTCTCCAGGAGTTGGGTCAAAAAAATTGTCAACATTACTGGTAGAAGGGGTAGACTTGTCCTGGTTATCTTAGTGATTTAGAAGAGGATATTTATAGATGGCCAAATGAACATTAGCCTAGTCTAAATCTTGATATTTATTTTGTGTTTCATGAGATTTAAAGGTAACGATATAATCTTGTTGACATTTATGAAAAATATAATCATGGTTAAAATTGGTATCAAGAAGAAAATATATCGTCAAATTATGAAGTTGCCTACAAGGCTCATGAGAATGACCCCAACTAACATGAAAACAACAAAGTTTATTGCGATCATACCAAGATTTCATGGGTTGAGTGGGATGAGGTTCTTAAAGAAGAGGCCTTGGTAGATGTTTTTTGTAATTTCACTAAGGATAAAGGTTTGTGAATATTGATGTTATTTTTTGAAGGCAAATGAGGATTAATGATGTGATTGGGAGGAAAAGCATGTTTTGGAGTCTGGTTGGGAATAACATATTGAATAATATGAATGGTATCACAAGATTCGATGTCACCATCATTTATAGCATGAAAATTATTATTATTTATTATCATGAAAGTACCCATATAAGGTTGGGATGGCTCAAATTGATGCATGAGGAAATATTGATTCTTGTCTTGGTCAATAGCCTCTTCCAAAGTACACGAAGAAAGAGTCCAGACCTGATATTACAACTTGGGAAAAAGAGCATTGGTAAATAGATGAAAGAGGTTGTTATCTTCCATATTATGTTAACATTTTTTAGACAAGGTCTTCCATCATTTGATAAAATATTATGCAGTTTCGGTCTCACATTACTTATAATTGATAAAATGGGCCAATGTATTCTCAGGGAGATCATTAGTTTGAAACTCTTGGACTAGAGCATTAACTAAATCTTCCAAACTAGTGATAGAATGAGATTTGAGTTGGTTGTACCAATCTAAAGCATCACTCATGAGATTTTTTGCTAATATATTGGTAGATACAAAAGTATTTAATTTAACCTAATATTCATATAAATTTCTAAATATTTTTAGGTGAAGAGTAGGATCAGTTGACCCATTATAAGTAATGGTAGGGGTGATACCTCCTATACAGATATTTATAATTTGAGATGTAAGAGGCTCATTTTGAATATGCTTGATTGTTTTATTATTGAGGGGAGGTTGAGGGATAATATTAGCATGGGAATCTCAAAGAGGAGGTGGGGGAACATTTTGCGTATGCATGCCCCATGACATATATTGAGGGTGGGTTTGAAGATGAATAAGATGATTTTGCATTTATATTATTTGATTTAAATTTTTATCTTAGAAAACATTCATTTGATTAAGATTTTTTAATAGGAGTTGATCAGTTTGAGTTGTATTATTAGCATTATTTTGAGTATTAGAATTGGTAGTAGTGGCTTGGTACCACCATGGGTGTTAGTAGTAACTTGAAAAGTGTTGGTAAGTGAGGCATTAGTGGCATAATTTAATTGTTTGGTAAAAGATGTACTAGTAGAAGGATGAGAAGAAGCAACACTAGAGGCATGATTACCATGGGTAGTAAATGATACACTAGTTGAAGAATTAAGAAGAGTAGGTCTTGGAAGAGGCCCACTATATGTAGAACCTACCATGTTAGTAGAGATACTAGGCATGGAGGTAAATTAAATCAAAGAAAAATAATTCATGGTATGAGAAGGGGTCAAAATAGATGAAAGAGGCTAAGAAACAAAGAAGTTAGCGTCCCCAAATTCATGTGAGAATGTGGGAGAAAGTGAATGGGGCTCTTTGACTTGACCACTTATCATGAGATGGTAAAAAGTAGAAGGATCTTTTCCTTAATGTTGAGGGAACTCATTGATGAACAAGAGCATTTCTTGTTTATGATATAATTTAGGTTGATATTCAAATGAGAAGAGATGGTTACAAAGTGAATAATAATGAGGAAGGGTGCCATAATTTGTAGTGTGAGTGGCTACATTCACATTAATTTCATTTAGGGTAGAAACTACAAGCTGCTTATGTGAGAACCTATTAGGGTTGTTAAAACTCATCATATATATTAAATTTAACACAAATTTGTCTTCAAATAGGAATTTTATGATGAAGGAGAGAGATTAGGGACGACAAAGTTGATGTAAAAGCAAAGGGAAAAAAAGAGAGATAAGAGTATAGACTCAACCAGGTTGACCTTGTGATACTAGATAGAAATCAAAAGAGTACAAAGTTGACTAGGTAAACCTAGTACTATAGATAGGAAAATAGATAATATAATAAGGATATAGAGTTGACTAGGTTGACTTAGTACTATAACCTGAGAGGTAGAAAGAAGTATTGGGTCAAACAAGTTGACTCAATACCATAGTTAAGGAAAAATATAGTCTATAAGAGACTGTGTCAAACATAATGACATTATACTAAACATAGATATTTTTTCTAAAATTTTATTAAAGCAAGAAGTGAAATAAAACACACAAATAATTATATCAATAAGGATGATCCAATTGGCACACAACACAAAACCTTACACCAACATTAACTAATGTAAGTTTTTACAATACAACATATAATGAGCCGAGAGTAATCAATCAAGTGAGATGTAAATTTTAATTAAGTGGTCATCTTGAGTGTTGTTAGATTATTATGAAATATTATATTAAGTATGTTAGGGAAGTTGACTGAAAATAGGGAAATAAAAAGCAATCTATGGATGATTTTAGGATGTTTAGGTTGAAAGGTATCTATGTTGGTAGTAGTACTGACTTAGTATTGGGATATACCCCATTACTTAAAATCACATAGTGATAAGGGTATCATGCTCTTAGACAATATATACTATTAAACACGTATTTATACATGGCCAAAAAATCAAGTTGACTTCCTCCTTGGTGAGAAAATCTAAGTAGGTAGGCCTTAGGAAGACAAATGTTAAATGTATTTTGAAATTATGTGATTTGGTACTATGTGAAAAAAAAGAAAAATAGTGAAAGCAAATGGTATATTAAAAAACAACTTAATTATACTATGTGATCTACTCTAAGCATGAAAACAACTAAAAATAAAATTGTGAATTAATTACTAGCATATAGTTGTTAATTCTCAAATTAAGAATGGTATAGAGTTAGTTCAGATGACACTATATGCAAACATTACATAATAGAGTCTATAGGGTTGCTACTATACTATAGAAGTAAGAGTCCTTAATAACTAAGTTGACTATGTTGACTTAGTAAAAGAAGACAAACTATAAAACTAAGTCAACTAGATCGACTTAGTTTGACGTAAGATTATAGTTTTGAAGACTGTAAACTTGCACAAAATAGAACTATAATGAAGTAATAAATTGAAATAGAGAGAAAGAGAGGAACTTTGGTGGGTTAAAAGATGATAAAGATTGTGAAATTTTTATTGAAGTGCCTTGAATGCTTCTTATAAGTTTTACCAACTGTGCTGATTGGGTTAACCTAATTCCATGAAAAACCTATTTGTTGAAGCCTGTTAAGATGGCTGAGTCGACCTAGTTGATATAGTTTGTTATCTGGAAGTTGTATGTAAGACGAAGTTGACTTTTTTTACATAGCATATTATATGTAAATAAATAAGAGTACTATGTCAAGCTATTTGGTCCAATAATTTGTATCTAATGAAGACTTGCATAGAAAGAACATAGTCATTTTGATATAACTATATATTAAACCTATGAACAAAATTTATAACTATATCAACCTGGTTGACCTAGTATCATAAATATATAAAAATAAAAATGATATAAATGAAAATCTCGAAATAAAACATGCAAGGGTTAGATTCACATCAGGGTCAATAGAATGTATATAATGATAAATACATCAAATCTATAAATCAATCCTAACTCAAAGAAGATAGATCCTACTTACACTACCAATTGGGTATACATTACATAATCAAGGTCATGATTAATATGGATATATTAGACCTAAATAAAGGATCTCTTACCATAATAATATTACTAGAGAGGGTTCTAAAGCCTCTAGTTAAGTAAAAACTAAGCAATAACCCTAACCAGGTCATATGTTTTCATATTCACTATACTAATAAAAAGCAAAGTAAAAATCTAATCTAGTGATCATCAAATATTGTGTCACAAAGTGGGGGAAATAAACACCAAAATTAAACATGCATAGAACACATATACTCATGTCAATGTATATGGAATCCTAATATAGTGAATAAAAGTACAAATGCATATATATCTATTTTTACAAAGGAGGAACAAATTTAGGAATACTTATCTTAAAAGATGAACCCATCGAGCCTCAATCTCTCCCTTGGCCAAGGTGATTCACAAGAGCTTATTATGGTATATAAGGATGAAAAGATAAATCATCTTTAGGATACACAAACTATCAATACACCCAAAATAATTCTTCATAATACAAGATCTATATCTCTAAAGAAAGTATGAAACCTTAAGTTTGCTCCTCAAATAGAATGGTAGATAAAAAGATGGAAAATATATCTTACTTATTCTTCTCTTATCTTATAAGTGGAGAAATGATTGTGTTTATATAGGAAGATCTAACCATAAACTCTTTCAAAAAATTTGGCTGACAAGGTCAACCCAATCGACGTAGTATCATAATTGACAAAAACTCATGAGGTCATAGACTAGGTCAACCAGGGGATGAATTAGATCCTTATTAAGTATTATCAATACAAATACAAGGTTGACATAATTGGCATAGTCATTTAAACTATAAAAAAGGGGTTTAAGTTATAAAAATGGCAAATAATGATGGTAAATGACTAGAGGAGTGTGAAAAATGGGAGGCTAAGCTTAAGGGAATGGTTTTAATGAGACAAGTGTGTAGATAAAAAGTGAAAAAAGTTATAATAATAATGTGAAACACTAATGGTATACCCACCCCTTTCTTGGTGGACCCATTAAAGTATTCACTTAGAGAGATTGAGACTCGATGGGTTTCTACAAGATAAAGAGTGTCAGTAATTGATAAAAATTTAAAAATATTGTGTATACAATATCCTTGCCTTGAAACTACTACAAGTTGAACAAATGTTTCACTCTCACACTCCTTAGGATTGTCATAATAAAGATTGGATGCCATGTCATCAAGGAGATCTTGGAAAACATCTTCTTCTTATCCAATTAAAATGTCTTATTCTTTTGACTCATCTTTCATCTAAGTAACTTCTTGAAGCTCACCATATATTGAATTATGGAAGAATGATTAATTTTTCTCCTCACTAAGAGGTGTCCTAATGGTGATTTATTATCCTTCTCACTTTGATCATCTTCATCAGTTATCACTAGAACTGGATTTCCTTCATGTGTTTCATAAAGGAAAGGCTCCTTCTCAAGATGTGGCATGGAATATCCTTGAAATAATTTAAGAATAAAAGTCAAATCCAATGGTGTTGTAGATGACTTATCATGTTCGTTCAGTCACTTACCTTTTGCAATCATCACCTCTTCTTTTTTTTGCACATTGCTTTAGATATATTTCCATGATGGAAATGCCTTGAAATCTTAAGGAGGGAGGGGTGGGAGCTGAGTGGTTTCAGAATTGCCTTTCACTTTAACACCTTGGCTTATGCTTGAGTCACCTTCCTTTTCCCATGTATTTAATACTTGGTTCAAAATTAGAACCTTAGATATATGATCCTTTTCCATTATATGTGTTTCAAATAATGAGGGTATCTTCATCTGGGATGGCATTGTTTCTATTACTACCACTGATTGAGCTAGATGTTTGTTTGTAATGTCAACTTGTCTAACAAGGTGAGCCTTAAAGTCAAGTTTGGTTTGATCACTGATCTCCTTAAGATAATTAGAAATAAAATGCCCTTACATTCTCTCTTGAACTAAATTATAAGAAGGAAAAGCTTAAGGAACTTGTGGGGAACTTTGAGGGCTTTGACACTCATATGACATGGTCTTTTTAGGAAGGGTTAGCTGATCATAAGAGGATTGATGTGAGATGGAAGATGGCACCTGAGGCTGGTATTATTGGGCCTATTTTCCCTTATTGACTATTATCTTCTCCTTTATGGATACAATTAGACCACCTATATCTAACATGTCACTAGTTTATTTTGATTGATTAATTTTCATGATAGATTCTTACTCCCTCTTATCTTACTATAATGAGCCCCTCATACTCCTGATAAGATGCTTAGGAATTTCTTGGTCATAACTCCTTTGTGTGTCAATATCCACCATGTGTCTCTCATAGCCCTATAAGGTTTGTTTAAGCCTTGGAATAGATTTGTTTAAGGTATGGTTAGGCCGAATATGCTGATTAAGAGGATAATTAAGCTACTAAGACTAATCAGAGGAATAGGTGGGTTGCCAAGGGGTTTGATAAGGCACACAAGGAGGTTGATAATATTAGTAGTAAAGAGAGTCATAAGATAGAATTAAGACATCATGTGTCTAGTAAGGGTTAATATAGGATTGGTAAGGCTCATGATGGGGTTGATATGGGTCATAGGGATGTTGATAAGGAGATGTAGGATGAAAATAAGTTTCATATGTAGCCATTACTCATTATGAAATAACTAAAGAACAAAATGGATTACCAATCAATAAGATGTTCTTTCCATGAGATGATGACCTTATGACGTCTCTCAACATGAAACCTAACCGTAAATATACTTCTCTAATGCTTGAAACTCTTTAAGATGATTGAGTGATGTAAGTGAGTGCTCCAATTACTTGAATATGGTCCCAATGGACATGCCAAAACTATTAACACTCCAACCTGCACCCTATGAAGAGGTTGTTTAGGCCTACTTATAAGGTTGGGGTAACATGAGAATAACCCAGTTTTATGGGTAACCTATGAATGGGCTAGACCTTTAGTTTATGGGGATAGTTCCCTTGGTACACCTACTGAGGCTCAAATTACTAAGACCTACTAATTGTTGGGGTGAAAAGTGATATAAAATATGCATAAAAGGAAACCCAGTCTAAGGATGGTGATGCACCAATATCATTGTCCACTCCATTTTATCTCTAAAAACACTAATTGACCCAAACTTGAATCAAAACACTCTCTCTCCAAGGCTTCTATGCAATAGTTATTCACATAAAGGTCATGGTGGATGGTCATAAATTGGAGGTGTAGATGAGAGGCCCATCTTGAGACACTTCCAATCAGGTTATACTTCAAGTATAGTCACCATCCTTTGACACATCATATGACATGTACAAAATAACCTACTAGCATATAGATGTGGTAAGGACCTACAAAAGGATAAAATATACCACTTATGTATATAAAAATAATCATACACACCATATTAGTATTGAATAATTTTCAACAATGAATTAATTAGTTTAAGAGGTCTACAAGAAATAAATCTAGGTAGAGTTTCTTCATACTCAGGTGAGGGATAGTTACAATAGCCTTAAAACATGAATGAATAGAAGAATGAGAAGGTAAATAGATTAAAAATGACATAGGGGTAATAGGTGAAGGTAAAAAATGACCATATCCCATTTTATCACCATTTATAAGTAATTATAATAATTCCTCATACTCCTTCCATATGTTGGTCTCCTGATTGGTGGTCTTCGATGGGCTCTTTAGGCATTGAGGCAGAGTGGTGGAGGTTAGTTCAAGATTATTTAACCTATTTTAGATCAAGATAATACCATTTAACCAACCAAATATTCTCTTTTGATAGTTACACATGTGTATTATGCCCCAAATATCCCTCATGGGTCATTAAGTAGCCTACCCTCCTATTTGCATGTTGACTATGCCTAATATTACATGATGAATATGAAGTTAATTTGTTCAAATTTTTTCATAAGATATATGGGTATTGTGACCTTAAATTTACCTCTTAACATCCTTTTTACTCTAACTTCCATCTCTCCTTGTTGACCCAAGTAAGCCTACTAGGTCACTAGGCCTAATCACCTGACTATTAGTTGATTAGGTGGCCATGAAAAGTAAATAGAATACCTAGAGAATGTGAATAAGTGTGTTTTAGGTTTTAATAATTGTCCCATACCATGACATAGGCATTTATAAGTTTTAGACATTTGTAACCTTGCCAAACTATGTGACCAGGTCACCTTATACTAGCCTTTCTGGATTGCCTATTTGGTGCAGACTTGTAGGGCTATTTCTAGGTAGATTTTTGAATGTTTCATTAGTTAAAAATGTTAAAAAAGTCTAATATTAATTCTTCAAATTATTGGTATCCTTTAAAAATGTTTTGTACCTTGTTTTCTACTCAAATCCTTGTAAAAACATAGTTTTTGACAAATTTATATAGTAGTCCTTAAAGACTGGTACCATGATTAGGGTCTCCTCTAAGTGTACTAGGTGATCCAGGGGTTATTAGGTCCATTATACTTTAAATAGATATATATTCTTCACTATCTCTCTCATCAAGTCTATGATAGGGTTTAAACAGGGGTTTAGAGGTCTACCAACTTAATGATGGTTCATAAAGTATAAACCTCCAATCCCAAACTTATGGCTATGGATGTTGATTCCATATACCCCCATAAAAACTTTGAACTTTCTTGTTCCCATACAACTTGTGTAGTGAGATATGAGTGTAAGATGGTAGATGTCAAGATCCTTACAAGATTTTTAAACATGGTTGCAATCTTAATGATGATTCATAAAGGTGAGCCCCTTAATCCAAGTATTTACTTCATGGATATTGAGTGTCTATATGTTCCCAACTCTTTCTAAGATCATTTACCTTGAGTCCCTTTGTGATGAAATATGTTAGTGTTGAAAGTGGTAGCTCGAGGTGGCAGACTAGGTGTAGTGTAATTAGAGGTGGGTGATGAGATTAATCTGACCTCTTCTTTGCTTTATTTTACCCAAAACATCCTCTTTAGTATGTTTACCATCCTTTCACATCTTATCCTATTGTAAATTATATTTTGGAGGGTCTGAATCAGTCACAAGGTGGAGGTGGGGTCTTGAAGCCTTGAGAATGACTTTAGGCCAAATAGGCCTAGGTTGAGTCTTAGAGGTCTATACCATCTGTTAGTGAACTTATGAATTTAATGACACCATATAATTTATATTCCTCTATTTCTAACCTCTGTACTTGTCTCCAACTACTCAAAATCCATCTCAATGTCTATTCTCTCATATGGGCCTTAAGTGTCACTATTCACTATCAAACTTGAGTGTTTGAGAGTAAGTGCTAGATGCTTGAGTGTTTTCCGTTATTTACTATAGTTATTATGATTTGAAACTCCTATAACATGTCTTCAATGTTGACAACACCTTCTTTACTAGTCCCTTCTTTTAATTATGCTCTTTTACTCCATTTAATTCTTGCTTGGAATTTATGAGAAACTATGTCTTTATAACCCTAAAATCTTAGCCTGGTATCCTCCCGCTTCGACTTAAGACTTTCATCCTATTATAACCATGTTATATCTCTTCTTACATCCTCCTTAGGTGTCTTTAGACTACCATCAAATTTTAATCCTTACCAATCCACAATTTCTACACATATGCATGTTTAGGTCCATTTAGGACTAATAGGCCAATTTGGGCCATTAGGTTCTTCTTTACCATAAAGGATTTGGGAATTCCAGTAGAATGTATTGTGAAATTTTTGGGCAAGCTAGACACCCCATATTTAACCTTATGTTTTACTTTTATGCAGGGTTTCACACACGTTTGTGTCTTTAGATTCTATGTTTAAGCCTGTATATATCAGTTATAGGCCTATTTAGGCGTAGTTAGGCTATTAATAAATTTCTTTCATGAACATAAGACTCATCAATTTTTAATCCTTAATTCATAATTATCACCTTCACTTATTTTTATGTTTCCAAGCCTCTAAAAAACTCCAAACCTGCATGTGCCTTTAACCCTTATGCTCATGCCTATTTAGGCCATTAGATTCCTTCTATCTCAAGGGGATACCCCATCTAAATGGGTAATAATGAGACAATTTTAAGAAACAAGTGACATACCTCCTTTTCGTCTCTATGCTTTACCTCTTTGTAGGGTTCTACATTTTCACCATCTTATTAGCAAGGTATTACCTGTAGGTGATAATCTTATGTCTTGACCAAGTAGGTGTGTTTAGTATCTCATTGATGGTAACATATTTTCATCCACCACATACCCCATTTATGTCATGGATTTTCAATCTTGTTTCACCTTATATGCTTTTAAATCTCTTTAAAATTGATTTTTATGCTTGACTTGACTGTTCCTATAGTCAAGCCTGTAGGTGGTGGTCTTGGGCCTTTTGACTATGTGTGACCACTTGAAAGGTGTAATTTAATGCCCTATGGGTGTCCTTAGCATGTTTTTGTGTTCTAAATTCTATTTTAAACCCTCTAAACCTTTCATAACCTCATCACTCTATAATTGTTTCTCTAAACCCTACCACTACCTTGCTTACATGAGAGCCTTGACTGAGCTCTCATTTGAGATGGTTGAGATGGTATGTTGATCCTAGTTTGACCCTAATATCTCAAAAAATCATACTTACTTATAGGTATTTTTTATTGTCCAATATTCTTAAAAACCTTCCACATCTTCTCCAATAATCAACACTTACTTTACTTGGTCTACCTCAAGGCCTGCTATGACTGTGAGAGCTTATCTTTGAATAATAGGCTAAGGATGAGGATGGATTTTAGCATAAATAAGTGATTAATATGGGGAAATGGTGCCTGGAATGGATCAAATATGGGGCTTATGTGTATACCTTTAGAACAACCCAATGACCCTCTAATGGTACCCTACTTTCACTTTGTAAAGGAGACTATATTACATTGATGACAATCACTATTTAAAAGAGCGATTGAAGGGGTTATATAGTCATTTTATGGTTAAAATAAGTATGAGAGGTAGATAAACTTAAGTTTCTTCAAGGAGCCCATATTTCAATCTAAAGCCACCAAACACTTCCATCTTATGCACTGAAAATCTTTGCAACATGAAAAAACTTGTATATAGTTTGAAAATGAAGAAAACCTAAATGTTTCCTTTCTTCTAAGGGATAATATATGTTAAATAGGGGTGGATGGTGAAAAATATGGATCTTTAGGACCTCTAAAAAACACATACAAACAAAAATTTGTAAAACTATCTCAAGAGTGCACTAAAATCGATGTAACTTTGACCCCTACACAGATGAAGAAGGCCTTTTAACTACCAAAATTATTAACTATTGTTCATAGAGTATAGGCCATGAATTTATAGAAAAATTATAATAATGGGAAGGTCAATATACCTCTTTCCTCTACCTAAAGTCTTAGATCCTCATTTTCTCTCCCTTATATGAATTAAGCAAAAATCTAAGAGCTTATTTGGACTGACAATGAGTTCTGTGGAGGAGAAGAAATGGTTTTGGGCCTATTTTTTATATTTTGGGCTTGAAACTCCTCTAAGACATCTGACATGAATCCTTATGCAATATTTTATCTTCCTTTATATGGAAATGATCATACAAGTCCATACAACACTTTAAAACACTTACAAATAACTTGTTTTCTATACCTTTTTTCAAGCTTAAAATCTTGGGATGCCATTGGTAGGTAGGAAGAGGGAGAATAAAAGTAAAATTACATTGGAAAATAGGTGTATGATTTGGGGGAGCTGAAAGGACAATCCTTACCATGTGTGGGGCCCATTTGGTGAGTGGGAAGTGGGTTTGGCTTCAAAAAGGGACATTTATGGTATGAAACCACCTAATCATGAATATAAGATGGAAATGGGACAATTTTAAGACCTTTCTAAACAATGATACACCTAAAATATTACCCTTTCCAAAGGTTTTATAATGCATTATGACCAATATGAGGTGTTTAAGGGTTGTTTGATGACTTAGAGGATGAATCAAGGTTTAAACTAGGCTTGGATGAGTATGTGGTGGAAAATGGCCTTATTTACAAACTTATAAATCATGTCATGGATTTAGACAAGGCCTAGACATCCTCTCTATCTTTCTAACAAGGTCTCTTTTCAAGGAAAGGCTTAAAATAAATTCATATACCATAAGAACCATAAACCTTAAAATATCCAATTTACATTTATTTTTATTAAAGATCCTTAATCTTGTTAAACAATACCTAAATCACCCTCAAGGATTAAAAAGGACATGAAAAATATTCCACTAACTCAATGACCACTAGATCACCTAATACATCACCCAAGGACTGCAAAATAGGTTATGACATATGGATCTCCCAAGTAAGTTCTAACAAAAACATGAAACCTTAAACCATGCTAACAAGGACCTTCAAGGAACATTAAAGGGGTCATGAATCTTTCTAGACCATTTTGTACAATCTTTGAAGGGGTTTCATGGAATGTCTTTAGTTGTAGGGGTTGACATTTGGCCTAGGAGTACAAATTTTTAACACTTATGAAGAACATTATGAATTTATGGTTGAGTGTAATAAGGTGAAATATATTTTAAAATTTTAGGTTTTTATTCTATTCTAATGTTTAATTCAACTACCTCCTTGATGAGAGAAGATGACTAGTCTTGAAGATAGGTTGGAGGCGATGATAGATTCCAAAATACCTAAAGAAAAATCTATCGGGAGATTTGTGTGTAATTTTGTATAAAATTCTAATTCATATAAAATGGGTGGAAAATATTCCATAATTTGAGGGGGATTATCTTATTCATATTCATCTTCTTAAGTTTAACTAAGGGATCTTTGGTGTTTCCCAAAATAGGCTAGTTGATTGGTATTAATAGAGAAGCCCTTTTTATGATCTTTAGAAGGCATAAAATCTCATGCTCTCAAATATTCTAGGATGGCCTCGTCACTTTGAAACATGTAAAAGGATGGATCATGTTACTAATCCTAGTATATTATGGAAGGGTAATTGAAAGATATGTTAATGGTAGAGATGGTGGTATCATGGAAAATGTTAGTGGTAGCAAGTTCTTCATAAAGATTGTAAATGGATCCTATTTTGACTTATTCATTAGAAGAAGACTCGTTAGGGACTGAGGTAGTATCCAAAATGATATTCTTTAGGTGTAAAGAGGTTTATACCCTAGACCAAAATATTTTGGATGTTCTTGAACATCTATAGTCTCAATCCTACCTTGATCATGTCTTGCTAGTCCTTTTATCTGATAATGCATATTATAAAACATTTAATAAATTTGGGGGTATTTTTATCTATGAAATGTAAGAGCCTCATTTTATATAATAATCCATGAATCATCAAGATCATCAAATTACCCATCTAATAACATGCCCACACTATAAAAGGTCAGTGTTCTTAACTAATATTTAATAGGATTAAGCTTCCTCATAATTGGGGACTTGTAGCTATGTGGGGAGAGAGGTAAATCTTCTACACAAGGTTTTAAATTCATATTCCCCATAGCCTATGAATGTGATTTTAATATGGGTGACATCTGGTGATGGATTGGAAGCATGAATTAGATCATTAGGGTGGACATATTTGGTAGATGCTAGATTTGGAATGGAGCTACATGTGTTAGGACAATAACACATAGGTGGAGATTGACCCATTTGGCAGCTAAAAAATGTTTAATTTCCCCATATATTATGAATTTCATGCCTAAATGAGGAAATTTTAGACACTGATGCAGATTATAAGGGACTACATACATTTTGTGGATCCACAAGTAGCCTAGAAGTAGATTATATGGCAAATCAACATCCATTATGTAAATTAAGTTTTGATGAACAATGGGTCCCATAGTAATAAGACTATAAATGGTACCTATAGATAGCCTTTCATTATAATCATATGGTTTAATCATGATTAAATTAGGCCCTAATGATGATTAAAAATACCCCAGCTTCTTTAGAAAATACAAGTTACACAAATTCAATGTAGACCCTTTGTCGATAAGTACACAAGGGATGTGGTGGTTAAAAATGGAGATTTATATGAATAAGGGGTAATTGTGATGTGAGCCAATGGGAGGCGTGTCTTGGGAACTAAAGGTTATTTTTTATGAAGAAGACAATTAACCCACCAATGCTTGGAATTGGCTAATTTGAATATCTTGGGGGACTTTAAGATCATTCTAGACCTGATTGAGGATCTCCTGATGTACAGATGATGTTTTTAGAAGATCTATAAGTGAGATTTTAGAAAGGTTATTCTCAAGTTACTATACTATATCATATGGTTTATTAAAAGATATAGAGACTTTATTAGAGAAATTGTCATTTTAAGACATTGATGTGGATGGGTCCTTTGGTGGTGCCCCAAGAACCTCAATTTTGCTATGTTGTGTTGTGACTACATAGTTAGTTGTGGCCCAGTTGATTTTTAGTATGGTGGATGGTGGTGGAGTGGGCTCTTAGAAAATATGTATTTTAATCATATTGACATAGTGATATGTGATAGCGTGGTATTTTATTTGATTGTAGGTGGATTAATAACCTTGGTCTCTAGTTAGTTTTCCTTGTCTCTGACCATGTTTGGGTAGAGGATGCTAATATATACCAAATTGCTAATTTTTAAATTGATTAGGAGTACTCTCCCACTCAACTTCAATGTCACCCTTCTCAATGAGATCTTGAATATAGTGTTTTAATTGCATACATTTTTTAGTGTCATGACCTTTGACTCTATTATATTAAAAAAATTATTCCTTGTGATACCAATCAAGTTGAGGTTTGATATCATCCAAAGGTTGAATATCAAGAATATTAATATTATTTTCAACTATCAATTGTTGAAGGATCACTTCAATAGGTACCCCAAGACTAGTAGGAGAGTGTTTCCCTATTCAAGTTTTTGGTTTACCCTATGACACTTTGATGGAGAAGACTATTTGCTAATTTGTGGGAGTCCCTTTCTACACTACTTGAACAAGTTATTTTGAATCTATAACTCCACCTCCCACAACATTTTTATTTTTATTAAATATTCTTGGTTTACCCAAAAAGTATTTATCTTGATTATGATTTTGTTTATTTTGGGTGTATAACTTGATTGTTACCTTTTCAATGAGGTCTCTCTCAATTTGTATCCCACTATCAAGAATATAATCAAAGGATTTGGCACATTTCATCTTTAATTTATATTTTTACTTTGTATTGAGGTTGTCAATGAATATTTTGTCCAATTCTTTTTCTATAACTATACATCAGAATCAGCTTGCTAGACTTCCCCAATATTGTAATAAGGAGGTAAAAATTTCCCCTTTCCTTTACTTAGTATTTTATAGGTATATTATGGAAACATCATGTTTTATATTGAATGATAAATGTATCACAAAGTTTTCATTCAAATATTTGAAACTGGATATGGATCCTTTTGACAAATGCATAAACCATTATAATGCTAGCCCTATTAGACTTTTAAGTAAAACTCATAGGAAATAAGTCTTGTCATATGAAAACTTGTGGAATATTACATAGAAATATTTAACATGATCACATCCTTTCCCTCTATATTTTTCAAATTTGGGTACCTCAAAGTGAGGTGGGAAAGCGATTTGTAAAATACTCATATCTAAATGAGAGGAGCAAAAATCTTCATATTTTTATTTCATCACTTGCGTGTGAGGGTCAATCTATTGGAGATTTTATTTCATCATTTTATAATCTTGTAAAAATTATGGATCCATAATGGGATTAGAATTTTGGGCATGACTTCTGTGTGGTCTATTAGTGTTATGGACATTTCATCTTAGGGAGGACGGTCTTGGATTTTATGTGTAGAATTGAGAGGCTAAGGAATTGATCTATTGTGTGAGTTGATCCAACCAATCCTCTAAGGTTATTTATATATTATTATCCTTTATGTAGTTATTTTAAAGAGGTTCTTTTTTGAGTGTCATTATTCCCTACATTTAATCAACTTTTTGTTGATGTCATATTTAACTAGGGTTGTGTCTAAAGCTATATGCAACAAAAGGAATCGTAGCGATTTAGTAATTGATTTTAGGTATTTGTATTTTTTATTTTTTTGTTTTTGGGGGATTTTTGATGTCTTAAGGACTTCTTGGTCAAAACCTTAATGGAATAAAATGATGAAAATTGTTGAAAGTAAACACACATTTGTAGAAATGAATTTGTTGGAAGTAAACACACATTTGCAAAAATGAATTTGCTCGAAGTAAACACATGTTTACAGAATGAAATAGAATGATAGAAATAAAAACACTTTTTCAGAATAAAATAGATTGTTGGAAATAAACACACTTTTGAAGAATAAAATAGATTGCTAGAAAATGATTGCAAAGAACTGAGAATTTAATCTAAAATGCCTGTAAGAACAAATTTACAACAAATTTTAACTTAAGGAGTTGGAAGCATTTATAAATTTAATAGAGTTACCTATTTACTTGAATAAAATATAAATACTGACCAAAAATTAAGATCATGGTTCTTCGGAGGAGTGGGCCCTTGCTCTGCCTAGAAACAGGATTGAACAATGTAATTTGCTTTCAAAATAGAAATGGCTATTTCATTGATAAAATATTCTATATTATAAAATGTACTAATCTATCCTTTTTCTCTCTATTCTTCAATGATCTTCTTCTCTCTCTTCCTAAATTCCTAGGTATCTATATATAGATGTTTTGATGGTTGTAACTATTTCATAGATACGATGGAACTGAATCATACCCAAAATAGATGTTGAATTAAGATGTGGTTGGATGTCTAGCTATGTGATAAATGTCTTGGATCTGAAAATATGGAAATCGAGAATCTATTCCTGATTTAATGGGATCATTGACCTGATAAATCACTGGCCATTTTGAAATAGATCCTTATCAGTTCTATATCTAGCCACAAAAGTTATGGAGCTTATCTTTAGGAGTACTGGAGCTAATTCAGATAATTTTGGGGCTAAATATAGAGTTTTGGAGCTAATTCTAAAAAAGTGACAACTTGAAATAGTATGGTGGAGTTTTGGAACTAAGTTGAATTGATTCCAATGCTTCCAAAAACATGTAATCCACTTCATATTTGTTCTTTAGCCTGATGATGACCTATTTTATTGCAAAATTAAATTTTCCAACACACTTGTTAGGAATTATAGGGTTTTTTAAATGTTAGAATCACAATCAACAAAATATGGATAATTACATCCTAACTCATCTCAGATCAAAATAAAAGTTACAAAATGTAATCAAACTTATTAGAATGAAAGAGTAAGATGAGGTCATTTATTATACATTTATCAGGCATATCTCGGCCTCATCATTCCCCCCCATACTTAATTGTTTGTAAGTCCCTTTACAAACTTCACTCTTCAAATTTGGGATTGTATATCCTACATTCCATTTCATTGCTCAGATCAAATGGCTAGAACTGAATATCCCAATGCTTTGATCTAGAGGTACTATACCCAGCTCCTCTTTCTATTTTTCTTTTCCATTCCACAAATTGAGTGGGATTTTAAAGTTCTCTATTTTGCCAAGGAGATATGGGAGTGAGAAGTAGAGGTGGCCTTGTCCACATGCCTATCTATATGCACTGGGGAGTTTCATTGATCTGAGGAATTATTGTGCATAAAGATTTTGCCCTTTCTAGACTCCAGATCAAATTTGAAGGGGATATTACTTTCCTTCTTTTCAATGCTATTGGAAGAAATTCCCATCTTTTTAAACATGCATCATAGATATTATCAAAATTTTCCTTCTCAAAAGAGGTGAAGACATCCATGCTTTATTGTAAATTAAAAAGATAAGGTCCCTTGAATATATCATTAAATGCATGGGATTGGAAATGTGTAGCAAAGGCGAGTGGGTTACCATAATGAACTCTCATATAGAGACTGAATGAACTAGCCTTTGACCAATGCTCTGACTCCCTTTCCTACCATTCAATTTGATTTTGAATAACAGAGACAAATGAATTAAGATGGCTTTCCCCTACATACAAATTGATCATAAAACCTATATTTATTTCTAGCATAAAATTGTAGAGGTAAAATTCACAAAGAAGGTTTTTATTTTCTATATTGGCTAAGGAGTAGGTGGATGAGAAATCAATTTCATCTTTTATTTCATGTGGAAGCTGACATGCTATCCTTGCCAACTGCCAGTGAATGAATTATTCCTCTAAAAACATGCTATAAACAGGAGAAGGTCTTCTACATGCAAGTGATTTCTCACTCATCATACCAACTATTTGTATTTTCACAAGACATTTATACTTATCATTTTCCTCCTAAAATTTGTCTTCGCATTCCTTCCTTGCTTTTTTTTCTTCTCCTAGTTTGCCTTTCAAGTATGTATTGGATGCCTTGATTACATTGAGTTCTCTATATGTATCATCCCATAACTGCTTGAGTGGCAGATAAGTCAATTAAATTTGTGTAGAGACTATTGACATAGAGGTCTGTATTGTACATTTTTCCTCATTCTCTATTAGTTGCCTTTTAATCTCTACTAATTCCTCATTCTTGACTGTGAATTGGTTTGTTAATTCTTCAAGGAGCATTTATTTTTGTTCTAATTTGAGTTTGAGGAAGTTTAATTCCTCATCCTTTTCCTTGATAATGAGTTATACTCTAGACAAAAATAGAGCTTGTTTAATTGTTGGTTTGGTTATTTATCTAAAATTTCTTGGGGAATTAAACATTCCTCTTCCACCATAGGGAATTTCCCTTTCATTCTCCAAGGTGTCTATTCATCTTCTACATGTGATGGTGTTGTTGTCTTACCCATTTCTTGGAAAGCTTGTTCTTCAAATCTATCATCCCATTCTTCCTTTTCTGTTTAGCCTGGTCCAGGAGGAGTCATGGCCATGCTACCCAAAATATTAGTAGCTTCAGTTTCTAGCCTTGATTTTTCTTCCATCTCCTCTGGACTTTCTTTAGACCTTTTATGGCATCTTCTTTCTTGAGGAGCTTCAAAATTTGTAGACATAGGTCTCCTTTTATAACTTCTTCTGATGTTCACCTTTTGCTCAGGCCTAGGTGAACTGTCACTGTTAGAGATAGGTACCCGTTCTTATATAGCTTCTATAGAAGAAGAAATGTCTTGAGAAGGCATAGTAGGGTCTATAATTCTAACATTTCTTTCATATTTTCTTCTTTGTGGTATTTCCTCTTCCCCTAATCTTTTCTTCAGCAATGGTATTAGTTTTCAAATGAACTGAAGGGGCAAGAGGAGTTGCTATTATTATTTTATAAATACTAGGGTTTTGCCCAAATGATGACTCTTCAATGTCTGTAATTCAAACTCAATATGAAACAAGGGTTTTTTTCCATAGACTAACTCATATGGTGAAAACCCTGTTGTGGTTTTCCAAGTTGTATTGTAATCCCAAACAGCTTCATGTAGTCTTTTTACCCAATCTCTTCTTTCAACTTCAACTATTTTAATGAGAATGTTTTTTAATTCTCTATTTGTTACTTCAACTTGTCCATTTGCTTGCGGGTGATAGGGAGATGACTTCTTATGATTGATCTGATAATACATTGTGAAGGCATGGATCATGTTGGACATAAATTATGGTCCCTGGTCTAAAACTAAGCTTTTTAGTGCTCCAAACTTTACCATAATTCTGTGCTAAAGGAAATCAATAACTACTTCTTCAGTGGCATTTTTTAAAGCTTGCACTTCTACCCATTTTGTTACATATTCAGTACACATAAGAATGTGTTCTTTTCCTTGTGAAGGAGGATTAAAGGGTCCAAAAAAATCCAATCCCCATCTCTCAAATGGTTCAATCACTACTTGTGGTTGTAGAGGCATTTCATTGGTAATGGTTGGTTATCCCATCCTTTGACAAGGATCACACTACCTAATATATCTCTTCACATCTTTGTACAGAGATGGCCAATAGTAACTAGTGCCAAGTATCTTGTGAGCTATTCTTTTCATTGAATAGTGTCCTCCACTTGGTTCATCATGAAATGCTTGGAGGATGTAAAATATTTCATCTTCTCTCACACACCTACATTAAACTTAATCAAGACCATATTTAAATAGCATTCCATTTAACCATTTGAACTGTGCACTAGTTTTAATTAATTAATTTATTTGTTTTTTAGTGAAAGGAGGAAACTTCCCTGTTGCAAGATAATTTTCCATGTCAGCAAACCATAGTGTATTAGCTAAAATAAAAAACAATTTTTCATGTATAAAATTATCCTTGACTGGATCCTGCTCCCCTGTAGTGGTCAATCTTGACAAGAAATCAGCTACCACATTAGATTTGCCTAGATTTTTCACAATGGTAATATCAAATTATTGTAGAAGTAATAACCATATAATTATTCTACCTCTAACCACAGGTTTGTTTATTAAATATTTATTTGCTGAGTGATCTGTATGTACAAATATTTTGTACCCTGTAATGTAATGTTTAAATTTATTTATTGCATAGATCACAGCTAGAAATTTTTTTCAGTGGTAGTGTAATTTCTTTCAGTGGGAGTAATATTTTTACTGAGATAGTAAATAGCATGCATTCTTCCTTCATCTTTCTATCCCAAAATTACACCAATTGAGGTATTTAAGGCATCAGTTTGGATGTGAAAAGGTTTCTCCCAATTAGGTCCTTGCAATATTGGGGCAGTTACTAATTTCTCTTTAATTTCTTCAAAAGCATGTTGAAACCATTCATCTCAAAGAAATTCATAGTCCTTGGTAAGTAATTTAAACATGGGGGAAAAAATTTTACTAAAATCCTTGATAAAGTGCCTATAGTATCCAACATGTCCTAAAAATGACTTGATATATGTGGGGGTTTGAGGATTAGGCAAGTCTGAAATAATCTTGATTTTATATTGGTCAACTTGAATTCCTCTTTTTGAAATACGGTGCCCTAATACGATCCCTTCATCAGCCATCATCAAACATTTCTCATGACTAAGAGACAAGTGATGTTGTTCACATCTTTTTAATACTCTATCCAAATTTTTTAAGGCATCATCAAATGTATCTCAATACACAGTAAAGTCATCCATGTATACCTCCACACAATAATTTGTTAGGTCTATAAAAATTGTTAATACAACTCTTTGAAAGGTTTTTGGATCATTAAATAGTCCAAATGGAAATACCCTATAAGCAAATGTACCCCATGGATAAGTAAATGTAGTTGTGTTTTGATCCTCAGCAGCAACTCTGATTTTATTGTATCCACTAAATTTATCCAAGAAGGAAAAGTATTGTTTGCCTGAAAGGTTGTCTAAGACTTGATCTATGAATGGTAAGAGAAAATAATCTCTTAGTGTGGCTTTGTTTAGTTACCTATAGTCAACACAAATTCTCCATTTTCCATTCTTTCTAGGGACAATTTCAAGAGGAGACACCCACTGGCTATCTAAGATAGGGTAGATAAAACCTACTTGTAATAGTTTATCAATTTCTTTTTTGACTATATCCCTTAAAGTTGGATTAATCCTTCTCTGAGGTTGCCTAACTAGTCTAATGTTTTTAGTATAAATGTGATGGGTGTAGATACTTGGATGAATTCCCTTCATATCTCTATAGTCCCAAGTAAAAGCTTTAGTATGATCCTTCAGAACATCAAACAATTTGACTTCTTCATTATTCTTTAACTAGTTATTAATATTCAAAAAATTTCTTGGTTGAATGCCAACATGTTTGGTTCTAAGATATGATGAATTGATTTGTTGAAAGGGTTCCATTAAGGTATTTAGTAGATAGGCATGTGGTAAAAACATATGATATGCAACAACATCTTTGAAAGTTCCTAGAGATAGAATGTTAGACAAGGGATAACAGGAAGAGTTATGATACTTATCTTGTTGTAGGTTGAACTCCTCGTTACTACTATTTTTCAAAAATTCTTCATCATCTCATGATATCTATAGATCTAAAGCTACAAATCCCTCCTCTCACCAAGAGAAATCAGATTCCTCTAGAGTGATATTATCTTCATTTGTAGAGAATTGGTGTGGTTCTAAAACTAGCTGTGATGGTTTCAGAATAGATTTCTCATGTTTTGAAACTAATCCTGTTTGCTCCAATGATGATTGATGTTCATTCAGTGAAGGATTAACTATATCATCTATTTCTCGTACATGATCCTACAATGTTATCATAGCTAAAGAAGATAGATTTTTCTCATTAATATCAAGATTATCAACCCATAATTTCACTTGATTATTAATAAAAGGTCATACAAATGGATATAATGAAATTTTCTTAGAATTCTTATCATTTGAAATAGTCATATCACCTGACCTGTAATCAATTAAGGTAGTAACTGTAGCTAACCATGGTCTCCCCAAAATAATGGGATAACCAAGTGTTTTACCTTTTGGCTGTAAGATAAGGAAGTTGACTAGATATTCCCATGATTCCATCATTATTGCCACATCTTCAATAACTCCTTTTGGTTTTGCTATAGACTAATTTTCCATCTATAATATTGTATTAGTAGGTTATATGCCTAGTAATGGTAATGTTTTTAAAGTGTCCACTATCATTACATTGATAGTTGCACCTAAATCAATCAAAATTTTATGTATATCCTTATTCCCTATAGAAATAGAAATACCAGGGCTTCCAAGATCTCCATATTTGGGTAGCAGGAGTTTTCCTGCTAATAAATCAACAAGTTTCCCATATACCTAAATAGTCTTAGGGTATTGCTTCTATCTTCCAAGTTTTTTAAAACATAATAGTTTGATTAACTTGTTCAACTCTGGAATATCCTTAATTGCTTGTAACAATGGTATTTCAATATTCAATCTTCTTAGTTCATGTACCAATTTAGATTCCTTAATTTCTATGATTTCTTTAATTCTTTATAGAAATGGAATCTCAGTAAAATTTCTTTCTAGTTCCTTATCTCTTTCTTTTTCATCTTCCTTAGGTGTAATTATGCTAGGGGTTTTAGATTCTTCTATCATCTTAGTGATTATAATAGGTGGACTGCTAACTATTTTTCTAGATTTAGTTTCAAGGTTTTTACAATCTATTGTATTTAAATCAACTAATTTTGTTGATTTTATTTTTTATACAAGAGTTGTTTGTTTTCTTCTTAGGTTTGCTACTAGTTGTGTTGGCATTTGTGTTTGGATTATGTTTTAAACTTATGGATTTTGTGCTGGAGGTCCCATTATGGATTGTTGGTTCTGATTAGGATATGTCTTCCCTTACACATAATTATTAGGGCCCCATCTAGGTTGTGGCCAAGCATAAGGATTTCCTTAACCAGTGCAAGGTTGTTGATGTCCTTAAGTATATCAAGATTGACTTGCCCAATCTTGAGGATGCCATGTGGGTTGAGGGGTCCAAGGTGGTTTTCACCAACTTTGTGGTATTGTTTGAGCTACCCATGGCATCATCTAGGGATTATGAGCTGGTCTTGGCATAAATTGTCCTTGGTTAGGTTGTCTCTGAACAAAATTTAATTCTTCTATGGTGGATGATGTATTAGTTTGTTTGAGCTAGTTTTTTATGAGTGGAAGAAGAGAACAAGTGTGAGTATCATGCTCTTTAGATTCATAGACAAGACATACTTCTATTTTATCCAAAGGACATTCCCTTATTGCATGATTCTTCTTGCATTTAGGACAATACATGGCTAATGATTTAAGTTGGGCATTTGCTTTAGCTTGCAATCCATCCATGGTGGAGGTTAAATGAACTAATATGTCTATTTTAAAGTTTTCCAATTCATCCTTCAATTTGTTCATATCTAGATTCATATTTTTAACCATTTTCTCCTTTCTAGGTCCACCCCTTGTCCTTAAATAGTTTCTACAAATTTTTATGATTTCATCCATTCTTAATTAAGCAATGTTTCCTCCACCAATTAAATAAAGGGTTTCCCTAGATTCATCATCCAAAACTTTGATTAAAATGGTTTTATTTAAATCTTCTTGAAGTAAAAATCCACATCTTTTACTCATAAACAGGAATCTATCCAAATAATCTTCCATAGTTTCATCTTCTTCCTGTTTGAATTTGAAAAATTCTTTCTTTCGATTTCTTCCTCTATAATAATCTTGATATTTGTCTAGGAAGATAGTTTCCATTTGTTCCCAATTGGTAATATAATTAGATGTTAATCCCATAAACCATCTCATTACTGCATCCTTCAGAGTAGATGGAAACAACTTTAGTGTTTGATTATCTATCTTGTAATCATAAGTTTGACATAGTACTTTAAACTCAAACAAAAATTGGTCAGGATCCTCAAATGAAATTCCTCTAAATGTGGGCAAGTGTGTGGGTGAGATGTTTTTCATAGTAGTTTCATCATACTTGATCTAAATGGGATAGGTAAAGGTTCTCTCAAGTTCTCTTCTAGCTTCTCATGCCATCTCTCTGGTATTTTCTAGTCCCTTCTCCCAATCAATGTGGTATGTGGTCTATTTTGGGGATGGTGAAAAGTTAGGAGTAGGAGGTTGACTACTCAATTGAGAATCAAAATTGTACCTTGATGGATCTTGAGAAATAATCCTTCTCCCTTTGGTTCTACTTGGTTGTAGTGACTGATCCAAAAATTCCAAAAATGGCAATTTTGCTTCTTTTCTTATAGGAGATAATGGTGCCTCCAATTCTTTCTCAACATCCTTACTTAAACTAGAGGATGATGGAAATTCCTGTTTATATATTTTGATGAGAAATCTACCCTTGGAGTCTCATGGTCTACTCATAAATTAGGGAAATTTTCTTTAATTACTAAATGAATGATTGTTTCTCTTGTTGTCACCTAATTAGAAAATTCCAACTAGTGAGTCCCTGGAAATGGTGCCAAAAATGTTGGTGTCATTATTCCCTACATTTAATCTACTTTCTGTTGATGTCATATTTAACTAGGGCTGTGTCTAAAGCTATATGCAACAAGAGGAATCATATCAATTTAGTAATTAATTGCAGGTATTTGTATTTATTATTTTTTTGTTTTTGGGGGATTTTTGATGTCTTAAGGACTTCTTGGTCAAAACCTTACTGGAATCAAATGATGAAAATTGCTGAAAGTAAACACACATTTGTAGAAATGAATTGGCTAGAAGTAAACACATGTTTGCAAAAATGAATTTGTTGGAAGTAAACACATGTATTTAGAATGAAATAGAATTCTAGAAATAAACACACTTTTATAGAATAAAATATATTGCTAGAAATAAGCACACTTTTACAGAATAAAATAGATTGCTGGAAAATGATTGCAAAGAAATGAGAATTTAATCTAAAACACCTACAAGAACAAATTTACAACAAATTTTAAATTTAAGGAGTTGGAAGCATTTATAAATTTAACAAAGTTACCTATTTTCTTGAATGAAATATAGATACTGACCAAAAATGAAGATCCTGGTTCTTTGGAGGAGTGGGCCCTTGCTCTGCCTAGAAACAGGATTCAATAATTTAATTTGCTTTCAAAATAGAAATGACTATTTCATTGATAAAATATTTTGTATTACAAAATTTAATAATCTATCCTTTTTCACTCTATTCTTCAATTATATTCTTCTCTCTCTTCCTAAATTCCCAAGTCTATATGTATATATGCTTTGATGGTTGTAACTATTTCATAGATACAATAGAACTGAATCGTATCCAGAATAGATGTTGAATCAAGATGTGGCTGGATGTCTAGCTGTGTGATCAATGTCTTGGATCTACAAATATGGAAATTAGGAATCTTTTCCTATTTTAATGGGATCATTAACCTAACAAATCATTGGCTATTTTGGAATAGATCCTTATCAGTTCTATATCTAGCCACAAAAGTTTGAGAGCTTATCTGTAGGTGTATCGAAGCTAACTCAGATAATTCTGGGGCTAAATATAGAGTTCTAGAGCTAAGTCTAAAAATGTGACAACTTGAAATAGTATGTTGGAGTTTTGAAACTAATTTGAATTGATTCTAATGCTTCTAAAAACATGCAATCTTCTTCATATTTATTCTTTAGCCTGATGATGACCTGTTTTATTACAAAATTGAATTTTCCAACACACTTGTTAGGAATTATAGGGTTTTTTAAATGTTAGAATCACAATCAACAAAAGATGGATAATTACATCCTAACTCATCTCATATAAAAATAAAAGTTACAAAATGCAATCAAACTTAATAAAAAGAAAGAGTAAGATGAGGTCATTTATTATACATTTATTGGGCATATCCTAGCCTCATCATTTCTTATTGTTCTTGGTCTTCAATTTATTATTCATGCTCCATAAGGTACTCTTCTTCAGGGGATTGATTGATATGGGTATGATGATTGGGATTATTAGGATGAGAGGTTGGGTAGAGTAGGTATTGTAAAAGATTATGATCAAAGCTAGGGGATAGTATTCCCCCCATTTAAATGACTTGAGCTAATGTCTTGTAAAAAAATCATTTATGAATCGATCTTCTTATTTGGGAGTGTGTATGCCAATATGTGTATCCTCACGATCTCAGTTTGAATCACCTAGGTTCCCAAAGAAGTCATTTTCTTGGTTGGATCCTTGTCCCATTCTAAGAGTTTGGTCACAGGTTCACATTAACATGATCAGAGATGGGGGTGATGCAATAAAAATGATTAGATGTGATTTTAATGTGAGGTGATAAGAGAAGAGAAGGCATTGAATACTAATTATGTTTAGAAATAAAAAACTAAGAGTGATCAAAGGAGATGATTTGGATATGGGTTGATCTTATATTTAAAAATATATGAAGATTAGAATGACCAAATACTATCAAAAGTGAGAACTTTATAAGGGTTTAATCTAGCAAAGAGATCAATGAGATGAAGTGATCAAGTACCTTTCACACTAGTAAAATGATGATCATATAGGTTCTAGGTGTGAAGAGCTAATGGTGAGGAAGTGCTTAGTGTTAAAATAAAACTTTGACAAGGTTATTTACATTGATAATGCTTAGTCAAAGGGTCATATGTAATGATATGAAAGTGATAAATATTGAGGGTGATGGGTGACCACTAAGATTTTGATTTCAAGACCAATGTTATATCCAAAGATGTGAATAGAGGATATGGAATGAATGTTTTATGTGGTTATAGAATGGGATTTATCATAGGGATGTCTAGGTATTTTTTGAAAAAAATGGGTTTGGTTGACTTTATTCACAAAAAATACAAGTTTAAGCATGACACACAAACAACACACTTAACCAAAAATCCTAATTTATTCAATTGAATGGACTTATAACCTGATACCTACACTATCTAATGGATTTTTAGGTGAGGTTTTAGGCTGATGATGCATTATGGAATTAACCCAACTCTCTTGACCCCATCATTACTTAATAACTTATTAGGAGTTGATCTTGACTCTAATATTAAAATTCTTGTTATGGTTGATAGGTCCTAATCTAGGTTTACACAAAAAGTTTCTAAGGGAGTCCCAAATATATGATAGGTATGGTGGGGCCCTAAGTTTGTATACGGTGGTGTCTAATTCTTGGCTTAGAGAATTAAATCTTCTACTTTATGAATGACCTATATGGGGTTAACTTCTTGGCTTAGAAAATGTTGTCCCTAATATTTATACTCTATTAGAACATGGAGTTTGGTTGAATTTTTAGTGATGAAATCCATGACGCCAACCCCTAATTACTAATCCCATGCATGGGGATGAATTCCACACCATATTATATCCTAGGCTCAATGGGTTAACAGACACATAAGTAAGATAAATTTTCTTGATTAATTACCTATGTGAAGAAAACTAAAAACAAATAATCAAGCCACAAGATATATACAAGTAAAAATAAAAATTATAAGATCTAGGCACCCCTCTTATAAACACAAATGTTAGGAAAATGAATTTGGTGTCTTTCCCTTGAGAGGTCCTACATGAAAAGGGTTAGTAGTATGATTTGAGGCAAAACCACTACTTACC
This sequence comes from Torreya grandis, assembly GCA_037957365.1. Lineage (NCBI taxonomy): Eukaryota > Viridiplantae > Streptophyta > Pinopsida > Cupressales > Taxaceae > Torreya > Torreya grandis. The sequence goes on from JARHVA010000940.1 coordinate 685,768, forward strand.
TATAAAATTGTGAATGCATAGTTAGTTCAAAACAAAATCATAATTAGAAACTATACTATCACAACTATTAAGAAAAATCATGAGTTTTGATATTTCCCCAGATAGATAACTTTGATAGTTAAGTGAGCATTTCCTATAAAATCATGAAAGTTAAGACAAAATCCTGACTTTTAATATGATATCACTATTATGAGAATGAAAATATTACAAAGAGATAAAAAACTTAAAAATTTATAATTTTTTGACCAATGTAGATGTTTAGATGATTACGATAGATTATCCCAGATGCTTAAGAAGTATAAATGCCTATAGATAGCTATGGTAAATTAGTCTTTCAACTATGTATCAAAAATTTTATATCAAGATAAGAGTTTCTTAGAAAAATAGATAACCCACACAAAATCTATAGAATATAAAGGTATTTCTATCATATTTATAATAAAATCTATCTTATTAGCTAAAGATATATAATAGTAAACAAAATAACCCCAAATATTATCAAATCATAGTATTGCTACTAGGAACACAATATCACTAATTTATAGACAAAACCATAGATACATGATTAGTAGTATTGAATAAGTATGTCAAAAGATTAATAATTTGATATCCTACTTACAGATGACCCATTTTATGTCTTTTCCTATTTGAAAATAGACAATTTTGCACAAAAAAACCTCTTTAAAAAATGTGGCTAGCAAAATATATTTTAAGACCCAAAATAGTTAAATAGGCTTGATAAAAGGTTTTTTGATCATTATTTATTATAAAAAATAGAGTATGAAAGGATTTAATCCTGTATGTTAATAGTTAATAGATAATTTTTATCAAATTTGATATAAATTATAATAACGTAACTTTTGATGGTGATATTATGACTTGTTGGATGATACTGCAAGTCTCAAAGTAGCAATATCATAATTTAGTAATGCAAATCCAAATTATTGACCAAACCCTTTTTATAACACATAATATATAAAACCCAACCCTAAAACACAAAGTAAATATAGTTACACATAGGTTAGAAAGCAATAGAAAAGTAGCTATTTTAGGCTAACCTAGAGATCCTACAAAACCATGATTAATAGGATAATATCACTAATACTAGTGCAAGATCATTACTTTCAAAGTAATGGTATTTCTTAAGGATAAAAAACTACCAAAAACTAATACCATTATCAATTAAAATAATAGTTAACATAATAATACTAAAATAAATATAATGTCACGACTATTATATTGCTAATTGTAGGTTAATGTCGTAATTCACCTATACGTGATGATTTTATCAATTTTGGCCTTTGTTTCTCATCTAGTTGGACTTGTAAGTCACTAAATCACCTCTAAAATACACAATAGGTTAGATTTATGGATTAGGTCCCACTTTGATCACCAGTGTTTAAATGTATTTTAGATTATCCACTATATTACTATTTTTAGTAATAAAAACCCAAAAATGCAAACAACATCAAAGGAAGGGATAAAGGAATAATCAAAAACTTACAGTGAGATTTATTACCATCATATTATCCATTATAACTCATTTTAAATATTTTCAAGTGGATTTTAATGCAAAATGATTGAATTATTGGATTACTTGATTGAACTCTTAAATGGCTTCAATGGCTTCTTGACTTATTGATGGATTTGACAAGGCTATGAGAATTATTGGATAATGGTTGAAATTATAATGGATGATTATGGATTTCAAGGTTCTTAAATTAAGTTGGACATAGAGGTATGGCTTTTATATGTAACCCAAGGGAGGGAAAATCAATGGCTCGTATTTAATCTTGGGCCATTGAGATCAATGGTTGAAATTTTTCTAAGGAATTAAAAATTCCTTGAAAATATCTAGAATAGAGTATTCTAGAGGAAAAGGGATAAATTGGAGGATATTATAGAATTCTCCAATTATAGATTCTCTATTAGTGAGTAGGGGTGTAGGAAAGGCTAAGTTAGTAGGGTGGTAGATGGGTAGGTGAATAAAGATGAATTTTAAATTGTCAAGTGGGTTAGTAGGTAAAATGACTAGTTAGTGGGATATTGAGGGTAATTAAATGGTTGTAATGGTGATTTAATGTTCATGGAATGTATGGGATTTTATGTAGGAACTAGGATATTAGTTAATTGACTAGGAATATGATTATGGGGTAAATTAGTAGGTTTAATGACATTATTAGGGTGAGTGGATTTAAGTGAATACACTAACCATCTAAACTATATAACAATAAAAAAATGGGGATATACCAAGATCCATTATCCAATCATGAGAAAGGAAATGGAAAGCAAAAATAGGAACAACTAGAATCTTGTAATGCTAGTCAGGCAAGTCATCCATTTGATTTTATCATCACTAGCATCGATATCATACAAAACCATGTCAATGTTATTAATTTTCCATCATATGAATGTATCATTACCATAATGAAATAGAATTTTACCCTACCAAGTGCATCATCCTCTAATATGGAATGCAAGTACCACATTATTAACCATCTTGAGAAAATGCCAACAAATATTTCAATTTTAGACCTTCTCAAGACATCGCCTATACATAAATTTATCCAAGAGTCAAATTTCCATTAAGACATCAATCTAAAAAAATTTCAAGCCTTAGTAGATTCTTTGGGAATAAATAATAAAATAAAATTCGATCATTCAGATGTCTCTCCTTTAGGATCAGACCATAAGGCTTAAAAAGCATCAAGGGTATCCAATAACAACATTTGAAACAAACATCATTACCATAAAGACATATGATAATAATGAGTGATAATTTATCAAAATAATCTATCTTTCTTTGATGGTGGGGTCTATTATTAAAGAAATTATTGTTCATTTTCTTGATCTTGATCTATCATAAAATATACTTCTTGAATGCCCATGGATTAATTCCATGAATACCATCCCATCCACTCTTCACCAATGTTTTAAGTTCTCCCATGTAGGAATGGAAGATACTCTACAAGGTGATCCCCATCCCTTCTAATATTACAAGTTATGGAAGGAAAATACCAAAAATCAAATTATTTACTAGTTAAAAATGATAATTTTACTCCTATTGAGGATCATCCTTTGATTAAAAACTATGTCCATCTAGACATATTATTTCAAATGCCTCCCTTTGGTGGTTATATTAATACACTAACTACTTCCATCTTCATTGAAAAGGCTTCAACTAGCAAAACATATAACCAACCATCTAAGCAAGATTCAAATAGACTATATGACTAATATTTGAATCAGCCTTTTGTATAACAAGCTTCTAATCACCCTTCTATTGAGAAACTTTTCACTCCACCATCCACTAATAGAGCATCCTCATCCACTTCTTCCCATTTTAAGATCATTGATAGAGGAATGCACGAGTATATAATTTAGGATGTTTAAACAAGTACAACACATACCAATCCAAATAATTATATAAATCCCTTCCATATAAAGGACAATGAAATGGTTAAGAAGCTTGACAAGATAATTTATAGGAGGTTTTATTTTATATGAATGTATCTTAGATTTAAATTCTTCTTGGCTTTATTCTGACAAACTAGTTATTTTATTCTCCAACCAATAACAAGTATCCCATTACAGAATCCATCATGCGCTATATAATGAACTGTAAGGTTAAATTTCTTGGCCTCCATGAATAAGGATCCATATAAAATATCATAATAAAAGCGAATGAAGAAAAACATGGTATAATATTAAACCCACTCAATGTTCATCTTACAATATTTCAAAGTGACTCTTCTCATGAGTTAGAGGATGATTATTTGAATAGCTAGATGGGTTCCATAATTATCCACTTTGAAGACCTTACCCTCACCAACCTATTTCATGAAAATGTTGTCCTTACACTTGATTTTTCATATACATCCATCATATAGTAGTACAAACAAAAAACACCTCAACTTTATCATTTTCATAATGATGAATCTGTATTTGAATTCTTGAGAACAAGAGATCAAATTCAAGTAAGTGACCATAAGAAAGGATTTCTAATTTACTTAGATGATTTAACATACTTTGTGGAACGTAAACTACATCAAAATATTATTTTAGATTCTATATCCAAACAAATATATTTTGAAGAATATTTTTATCTTCCTACACCACCCCTAAATTACAAAGATGAATCAATTATACTTGTCAAAAAAACTATTCCTATGAACATTGACACCAAAGAAGATCCTCAAATTGTTAAACTTGTCATATCACTCACTTAATAAGAAAGGGAAATATTTACACTTTTGCTTCATTAATTCTCTGATGTGTTCACATGGCCTTATGTAGATGTGTTAGGATTAGTTCCAAAATTAGTAGTTCATTAGGTGCATCCAAATGCAAAACCAATAAAATAGAAACTCTATATCATACACTAATATTTCACTCCTAGTAAAATAACTAAATAAAAAATTGGTTATTGGTTTCATACATCTCATTGATTATTTAGACTAGATATAAAATAATATACCAATATCAAAGAAACTATAAGGGATTAGACTCTACATGGATTTTTGTGATATCAACAAAGTATGTTTGAAATATGATTTTCCAGTTCCAAACATAGACATGATTGTAAATTCAACTACAAGACATGAGATGTTATCATTGATGGATGGATTTTTAAGCTATAATCAAATAAAAATGTTACTAAATATCAACACAACACTATATATATAACTCCATGGGGAACATTAGGTTATCAGGTAATGACTTTTGGTTTAAAAAATTATGGAGCTACATATCAGCATACAATGACCATCATTTTCCATGACATGCTTCATGGCATTATGGAAGAATAGGTAGATGATATTCCTACTAAGTCTAAATCAAGGGAAGATTAAAATCAAGTGATTCATAGTATTTTTGAATGTACAAAATATTATAGCATGAGATTAAATCCAAAGAAGTGTGTGTTTGGCATGACATTAGGAACGTTGTTAGGATTCATTATTTCACAATGTGGCATTGAATTTGATACCTCTAAAGTTTCATCTATCATGTATATGCCTCCACCTAAGAATATTAAATAGCTTATAAGTCTACAAGGAAAATTTCAAACAATCAGAAGATTCATATCTCAACTTGTAGACACTTTTCACCCATTCACATTTTTTCTAGAGAAGGGCACTCCTTTTACATGGAATGAGAATTGTTAAAAGGCATTTTACAATTGCAAAAAATATTTTTCCAACCCACTAGTACTAATGAAACCTATTTATAGTAAACCTTTTTTTTTGTATATTTTAGCTATTTAGTTTGAACTAGGGTCATTATTATCACAACATGATGACAGTGGGAAAGAATGAGTAGTGTACTACCTAAGCATAACTTTGATATCATATGAGCTCAACTACTCTCAGATAAAAAAATCCTATGTAGTAGTTGTTTTCAATTCTGAAAAACTACAAAATTACATGCTTAAAAATCAAACTAAGATTATTTTTAAGATCAATCCTCTTAAATATCTTTTATCTAGGAGAACTCTAATAGGCAGGATGGCTAAGTGGGTTATGCTTCTTAGTGAATTTGATTTAGAGTCTGATAACTAAAAATCAATCAAAGATTAGTTTTTATAATATTTATTGGTAGAATCACCTCTCAATGGAAAATCACCTCTTATTATAGAATTCATTGATGAATCTATAATATCTATTTATGAGTCTCTAGTTTGGAAACTTTTCTTTGAGGGTTCCTTTACCAATCATGAATTAGGGGTAGGTATTTTTTTGGGAAAACCTAATGGAGATTGCATTCCCAAGGATTTATGAATTGAATTACCTTGTATCAATAACAAAGTAGAGTATGAAGGTCTCATAATAGGCCTCAAGATGGAAATCTAATTTGGAATATAACATCTCCTCTTTTTTTTGTGATTATAAGCTTATCATCAATAAAGTCACTAATTAATTCCAAGAAAGCAATGATAAATTGATCCATTGTAAGAGAATGGTGGATAGTTTTAAATTATATTTTGAGTACATCCAATTCAAATAAGTGTAAATAATAAGCAATAGAATAGTGGACACTATGGATGCCATTGGTTCTCTCCTAGATTTAAGCACAACACAACAAATTTTTGGTTGAGTACCTAAGGATACCATCTTATGATACACCTATCTCAGAAATGGTTTGTGAGGTGGTCGGTCCCACTTCTCCCTAGTATACTAATATCTTTATCTACCTTCATAAAAATACCACACCATCTAAATTATAACCTAACTAATGAAAGACTTTTATTGAATGTACATCTCACTACACCATGCTTGGAAACACCATATACTACATTGGCTATGATGGAACTCTTTTGCATTGTTTAAAATTTGAAGAATCTATTTTGTTAATTAGAGAAGTCCATGAAGGATTTTTTAGAGCACATTTAAGTGGTATGGTCCTTGCAAAGAAGCTTTTATGAGTATGTTACTATTGGCCTATAATGGAGTCTAATTCATGTGCCTATGTCAAGAAATGTATAGCTTGTCAAAAAAATGGAGGCCTTATCCATATTCCATTACAAGATTTATAACATATCATAACACCTTAGTGATTTTATACATGGGGGTTAGATGTCATTAGAAAAATAGATACTAACTCTTCTGACAAACAAGCATATTATAATAGTAATAGAGTATTTTACCAAGTGGATTGAGGTAATTCCCCTAACCTATATCAATAGAAAGAAAATTTGTAAATTTATCCTCAACCACATTTTATGCTACTTCGGTATTCATTCCACTCTCATTTATGATAATGTAAATTCATTCAAGAATAAATATGTTAAAACTCTTTATCAAACCTATCATATCAAGTATAGGTGGTCCACTCCTTATTACCTCACAAGTTAATGACCAAGATGAGGAAAATAAAATATATATTTTATGAATCCTTAAGAGAGTCATCAATGAATTTGGTCATGATTGATATACTTAGTTTTATCCCACATTTTAGGCATGCTACACTAGTATCTACAAAAACATGAGGGTAACCCCTTATTCCCTTATCTATGAAAGTGAGTCTATTATTCATGTAGAGGTCAAAATTCCATCTTTGAAAATATACTTAAAACAAATCATAGATGAATAACAATATCAAACTTCACACCTAAGTGAACTTGACCTTTTATATGAGAAATAACTCAATGATTTAAACCATCTACAAGTTTACCATAATAACATTCACCATAGCTATATTAAATGGATTAAAGCTAAGGAATTTGAAATTAGAGATCTTGTTTTTAAAGAGAACCAATAAAACACCAATGCTAAGAAAGAAAATAAGGGAAATTTTGATCCTAACTAGTGAGTCCCATATGTTGTCATTGTCAAGTATGGGTCAGGAGAATACAAATTAGTTACAAACTATGGAGAGGAGATTGATGAACCTATGAACATCACGCACCTTAAGTGATTCTATGCCTAAATTTTGTTTCATATGTTATTATTGGTATCCTAGGTGTTCAAAAAATTCAAAAAATAAAATAAAAAAACAAGAAATAAGAAAAACTACAAAGATTATCCAAAAGTGAAAACTAGTTTATTGGTGCTTTGGACAAGTACCATGGTGAAAACTAGATTTATTGTATTATGTGTAAACCATTTCCTATATTCACCATAATTACTTTGGGGCTTCATGTTTCATTAGAACATTTTATATTCCCACATTTATCATTTATCATTTTTATTCATTTATCCTATAACATTCTAAGTTTAGGGTTGGTACTCCTACATCTGAGCCTACATCATTTCTCATGATAAAGGAAAATGTATTTTATATTCCTTATTTAAAAAAAAAATCCAAAAATACCAAAAAAATAAAAAACATCCCAAAAAAATATGTTAAACACTTACCTCAATAAATCTACCATTCTAAGTTATCTTCCACATCATTCATTCATTCTTGTGTGTGTCACTCACACATGTTTTTCATCTAAAACTTAAAATTTTCATCAAACTATAACTTTATCATCACTTCTCATATCGAGAAAGCTAAATTTTGGCCTTATATCCTCATATGGACTTTGTTTAGGGTTGATTATGTAGGTAGTGCTTAGATACATGGGGTATCTAGGGTCCTCTTGGCCACCGCCTTCCCCATCATCCATTTTATTGAGAATGGATTAGCTTATCCTTATGCTTCCTCATCTATTGTTAGGTAATTATCCTATCTCTTATCTATAATTCTAAATCTCTTACTTAGTTTTTTAAGTCTTTGATTAAAAATTTTTATACTCAATTCTTGATTTTTTTTCATTATTGTATTATTTTTTTATATACCTAACCATTAAATTGGTTATGTATCCATTTTCCTCCCTAACCATTAAGTTGGTTATTAATCCATTTTATCCTTAACATTTCAAATGGTTATTTCCTTTTTGTTTACTTTGTCCATTATGATTATTTTAATTTAGTATGTCAATTATTTATCTTTAAAATGTTTACTATATGTTTGTTTATTTGTATGCCATTTTTACCTAGAATTGTTGCATCAATATTTTTTGTTAGTATAATTTAGATTCATTTTAGTTTCAAATCTTACTTTAATTTTTTTATTCTTTATTTCTTTGAAAATTATATTTTTGGAAATGCATAATAGTATGGTTATGGTTTTGCTATATCATGACATACTTTGATTTTACAAAATTTATTCTTTATTTTTTTTATATGCCTAAAACATCAACATTCATCATGATTATTCAATATCAATGGTGGTAATGTGTTTTATGATATATTAAAAATCATCTTTCTAAAAAAAATGTATTGTTGGAAATCTAATGCAAGGAATAAAAAATTAATGTAAAGCAACTATGCCACATCCTTATCCATGCATTCAAATCCAATCATACATCACATAATCCATAATCCATATGCTGAAATAATTAAAAACATGCTAGCATAAATCAAAATGCATGAAATATAACTAGTGCTCTATATATCCATATGTCCCTAAACCATGAATAAATCCATATAAAATTCATAAATAGTCCATAATGTCCATCCACATAGTACAAAGTATCATAATAATCATGAATATATATCCCAAGTGTGTATATAAAAAAAGATACATTTCAAATATATGTATATATCAATGAACCAATACATTATTCAAAAATTATCTCATGTCTCATCATGTCCCTCTAATGGAGTGTTTGGTCTCATAAATATCTTCTCACATCCTGGTGTGCCTCATGGAGTACCCATTACATGTGTAAAAATCACTCTGCATAAATTTATCAATATAATTTTAAATTCAATGTATTTTTTTGGTTTTATATTTATATCTTATTATTATTAGGATATATAATTTCCACAACTACTCAATTAACCCATACATCATTATCAAATACTAAGCATGCAATCTTTGAATGGTATAATATATTATTTTTCGATCAATACTCTAATTTTGATTAACTAGGGGAAACCTCTTTACACAACCTAAATATTTCAAGTTTAACATTGATTCTACAATAAGTTGATTTATTGCTCATCCAAATCAATTTATTAGTTTTTTATTTTTGTTGATTTTGTGTGTTTATCTATGTTATCACATAAACCCTTGAGGAGGCATCATCACACTCATTTTAATTCATTTGGGGTGACTTTTTCCTTCTTAATCACCAAAACTCTACTTATTATACTATTATTCAAATTAGTATTGCTTCAAAACACTATTTCAAATAGGGGGAAATTTAGACACCTAAATTATATTTAGTATCAAAATGTACCTAAAAATTATTAATTAGTCTTCTTAATATAATTCATGACATCTCCCTCTAAATTAAAATAATTGAATAAGTCAAATTAATCAATTGTACACAATTTTAAGTCCTTATTTAATTATTAAATATCTATTTTACACCTCACCCAACATTTTCCACCTTATTTTTTCTCACAAGTTGACTCACCCCAACCAAATTCACATTTTCCTCAACCTACTTTAAGTCATCCCTTGAGTTTTCAAATAGTTTGACTTATTTTTTATGACTTAGTTAACCATTCACATACTTATCTCAACCATTTGAAATGTTCATCATCCTTATGGGTGAGGACTCATTAGCCTTTGTAGATTATTTGGATCATTTAAAATATCTAAATAATCCTCCATCATTGAATCTTCCTTAAAAAAACTATAAATAAATATGAAAACCATAATTTTCATCCATCTTGACTTATGTTAATGAATTACTATTCAATTCATAAGTGAATCAAAGAATCCAAAAAGTATTTTTTCACCAAAACATTTTCCAATATCCTTTGCATTGAAAGAGTTAATAACCACAATATTGAAGAGCAAATCAAGTTTACATCACAATGGAAGAATATTGCATATTTAAGGTATAAGTTTGTGCTTACTATTTTCTCTATTTGTTACTTTATATTAGGCTAATTTTATCTTAGATTAATATTACATAATTAGTTGATTTCTTAGCATTTCTATATTTAGCTCATATACATATCTTATTAGCATTAGAAATAAGATAAATCAGATTTGGTTTTGGATTACACGAGTGATTTTTGAAAGAGTTACTTAATATTTTTGCTTTAATTTTATCAATTTTACTTTCTAACATTTTGACATGATATTAAATGGAAAACACATGGAATTATTTGGATGTTTCATCTATAGTTTGTTTATATTTATCCATGTAAGTTTTTGAAACAATTTGATTGGTGTTATTAGAACCTATAATGTCTTTTTTATTCCCTAAGTAATCACTAGAGGTTCATTGTTTCTTGGATGGGAGTTGTGGATTATTTCCTAGAAATTATATAATATAAGTCTTTAGGATCAAAATTAGGGGGAAGATTAGCTCTTAGACCAATTATTGCAAACAAGAATTCATTTTTATTCTCTATGATGTATTTCATGACATGGGAATGGGGATTATTATGAAAAATGACCACATGGTGATGTTATTCTTGATATGGTCCTTCATCTTCAATATCGTCATTAATCTGAACATGATGTTATGGGATACCTAAATTTAAAGGGGTCATTTCTAAAAGGCTCTAATCTAAATTGAGGTTTGTCAAATAAGGATACTTTTCTTGTGATAAGAGACATTACTTTGGAAGGTTTGACTTAAAAACAATAAGGTGAAAGACAAAGTCTTTAAACTATATATACTTGAAAACAAAATTTAAATTTCTTTTACTTTGGATTTTTACCTTGATTTAAACTTGTCATCATTTAGTATCTAGTTTCAAATATTTTAAACCTTGTTTTTAAGCATAAAAACTTCAAGTATGTGGTCTTCACAAGGAGATAAAAATAAAAAAAGATAAAAAACAAGCTTTATTTAACCAAAAATAAACATGCAATATAAAATAGGGATAAAAGTAGGCAAAAAACTTGACTGTCTTATAGGCTCTCATATGTAGTGACTCATCCATTAGAAAGTGTCAACTTAATGTTTTAGAGAATTAACTATGTAGGTATAACCATACCCATATCCCATGTAAGCCAGTTTGAAGGGTAAGTTGAGTGTAACTTCCTATAGCTAAATTTTTATCATTGCACTAAAATACATATGACTGAAATGACTATATTAGGAATAAAATTTGTACAGATTTATCTAAAAAAATTCCAATATATACCTTTTAGTATGTGAGGCCCAAAACTATGGAAGATTTGTATTTAATAGATGCATGTAAATGGGTTTAGTCACAATGTGTCTAACCCTACTATAATATTTCAAGAGGTCAATTTCATAAAAATGTAACTTTGAGGTCATTATTGAAACCTTGGGAATTGGATCATAGAATCCCCCCATGTCATGGTTTGATTAAAATACATAACTTCTTAGATAATCAAAATAATGGATCCTTAATTTATATACTCTTTTCATGCATGGGGTTTAGCTTACTATGTAGTGGTGAAATTTAAGTTCGATAAATCCCCTAAAAAATAAAAATGAAAATGTTAGTACTTATCCATTATTTATAAGTACCATCACCAATGTGACACCAATAAAAGATCATACACAAGTTTGTAATAAAAACAAGGAGAAAGTTTTTTAAAATGAAAAGGAAATGTGATCTAATTACTATAAAAAGGAAATGTGATTTATTTACTAATTTCAAAAAGTCAAAAATTTAAAATAAGCATAGTTATTAAAATAAAATAATATTAACAAACAAATAAATGATTTTTTTTTTCTTTTGGTTTAATGTTTCTTTTATTTGGTAAGTGTCCTATATAAAACCATTAGTAAGTTCTTTGTGGAGGGCTAAACAATCAATAAAACTTGAAAGTTAGCCAAAATGAAAACCTAAATCAAAGACAAAGATAAAGAAGCTAAATCTATGTAATGAAACCATTATTACATAGAAAATATAAAATGATGAAATTTAAAAAAATTAAAAATAGAGATACATAGAACAAAATTATTGTCAAAATAGACAAAACCACTATAATAAATGATGAAATTATTCTAACAATGAATTTTTTTGTTGAAATGGTGGAAAATACTATTGGCCTACAAAAATTAGAAAATATAGAACAAAATCACTATGCTAAAATACAAATTCACACCATGATTTAGAAAAAAACACTAAAAAGTTGAACAAAATTATTGGGCTAAAAAAATATAAACATAATGCAAGAAATAAATCATTGAAATGAAACCATTACATCAGAGAATAAATTTGATATGACAAATAATTAAATCATTTAAAATAGATAAAACCATTATTTTTTTTGGCAAACTGCCTCTATGCAGATAGAAGAAAAATAAAAAATAAATTAACAAAATAGGTGAAATAATAAATAGATGAGTGTTAGAAAGAAGAAGTAATAGAAAAACTAGAAACAACAAGTAATATTTAAGCAAAAGATTAAAAAAATAGTTAATGATAAAACCATTGTACCAAAAGATAAAATTATTTATATATGGAACAAAATCATTGTTCAAGCATACAAAAATATTGTTTCATAGAGTGAAACTGTTGTTATGCATGTGGCCATACAATAGCTTGAAATTTTAGAAAAATGAACCTATAACTACAAAAAAGACACTTTATAATTAATATTATGTACATATATACTCTTAAATAATTCAAATACAACTAAAATAATCTACTAAGTGTAATTGTGATGAAAAATATGAGAGAAGATTCCCACTAAGCATGCTAGAATATGATAGCTAAAAATTCAAAATCCTAAACTACAAAATCAAATATATTAATCTTATTCTAAATCTAAATTAAAACTTCAAATAGAGAAATAATAATGAATGCAAGCTAAACAAATAATTAATTATAAAAAACATTTAGAATACATCATCTTATCCATTGTGAACACATTTGACTGCTCTTGATACTTAAATATAGGTATTCAATTTATGCTCCAAACAAAGGTAAATTAAGTAGTATGAGGGTACAAATATATTATATTCTCAATGAATGTGTAGGATAATCTCATTACATATTTGATATCCTAAAAGTGGTTAAATAAAATGATATATTGCATGTCAGTTTATAGGCCTTTGAATGCGGTGAGATGAATGTTTGAGAATAATCTAGTTTTTTAAATAATAATAATAATAATAATCAATAGTTAGATTTGAGTCCTCATCTCAATTGCTAATGACTAATTCTCATGTCTATGAGAAAGAAATAGAAATTTATTTGGTATTTGAAAATGTCTTAGGAATGAGTCAAGGTAGTTGAGTGACTGACCAAGGTAGTTGAAATATTCAATGGTGGCTCAATATTTAATTTAGGAAGTTAAGGAGGTGGTTGGATGATTTAACAATTAGTTTTGATAAGTGTGGAAGATGTTTGTGTTTCACTAAAAATTTTCTATTTAAAGTCTAAAGAAAAATAGAGAAAAATGATAGGTATAAGTGATTATAATGAACTTAGATTGGTTTGCACACCATATCCAGATGTTATGAGCACTCCCCTTTGGATGGGGAGGACTACTTGCAAGTAAGAAAACACTACAACAAAATGTTTGTTAGTAGATAAATGAGTGGGATGCCAAGCTATGTATTTGTTCCAAGAATTGTTAAACTTCCTTAGAGATGATAGTCTACTTTTGAGAGATAAAAGAGTAATAAATAACTAAAAGAAAGGTAAAGAGAGAATAAAAGATAGTTAATGTTATCGTTATTCACAACCTTAGTGAAATAAAAAGTAATAGAGTGTAGGTGGTATGTTTTGTTTATATTTTGGAAGTTTTTTGTGTAGGTTTTAGAAGGGTTAGGAAATACACAATTATTAACATCAGTTAGGAAGTGATTGATATCAGTTATGCTACTGAGGTTGGTGGGTGAAGATGATCGACATCTATTAGGTTGTCGAGATCGATAGGGGTAAAAATTGTCTAAGAGCTTGTAGAAGGCTTTTTTGGGTCTAAGAAATTGTTTTGGTCAAGTATAGAAGGTTGGGGAGAGTTGTGTGTGAGAGAGAGAGTATGGTTTGGATAGATCTAGTCAAAAGTTTGGTGTGTTAGGTTAAGGGGAAACAAGTAGGGAAGCTTTATAATTCCCTCATAGGGGTTTGATTAGGAATGTGTAAAGTAATGAATAGTATATGTGAAGTGATAACAAAGTGACTGCTTAAAAGACCTAGAAACTAAGTGATATACTTAGTTGTAGTGGTGACTAAATGATAAGTGCCAGATGAATGGCTCTTATCAGGTAGTCAGAATCAAAACCTTGAATAGAGAAAACAAGTTGATGTTATTGGTTATTGTTAGGAACCCCTCCAAGGAAGCACAATTGATTACTTTTCTTATAAGCAATTAAACACGAAATTATACCAGAATGATTAAGTAACTAGAAACTTAAAATAGAAAAAAAATTGAGAGACAATACACAATCTTGTATTAAATACTCTTAGAAGAAAATACAATAAAGAAGATGCCACTTCTTCTTCCACCTCAAAGGCTTGCCACACCTCAAGACCTTCTTCCCTCTCTCTCTTGCTCAACACAACCAACTCAACAACCTGAGTTGTTATCCCCTCCTTGAATGCTTCAATTGATCTCCTTGACCTTGCTTCCTTGCTTCAATGCTTTACTTGTCTGCTAAATTTACAATACATGCCTCATGGGTCTTTAAATAGGATCCCATGCATACAAAAATAGACTTATAATTAAAATAATTAGACACGTAGCTCGAGACTATAATTAGCCCTTTAACATGTAAACACTCACTTCACTTAACTGACTGTTCATCAACAACAGTTCTGGAACCGCCACAGGCGACCGACGTTGGTCCCTATCTGTCTGGTGTTGACCGATGTTGGACGAATCCTTGCCAATGCCAGTTGCCTTTTGCACTGTATGTGACCGACATCAGTCATACTGCCAACACTGGTACTTCTAGAACTTCAACAACCTCTCCATGTCTGCAACAGTTAAATCTTTTAGCTCCACAACCTAACAATCTCCCACTTGGAGATAAACAGCTGCAACTGTACCTGTACTTGTACACCATCTAGTTTGTTCCCTTGGCTCTATATCCCTCTTCAACATCAATTTTGAAAACCAACCACCATAAAACCTGTGATGCTATACCTATCACTTATGCCAAAAGAATTTTGCTACTCCCAAATTCTTCATGACATACCTCTGAACTAACTTTACCCTTAGCTCAGCAACTCCCTGTATATGTAACCCTACAACAAGAAACAACATACAGTAATAGGATAATGTAGCTAATATTATCCATCATGGTAAATAAAAATACAATGGTCAAATCTCCATTGTCTTGTAGCCTAATCAAGACCATATACCCTAGCCTTTTGTCTCACGTGTCCATCCACTCTATTCTCTAACTTGGGAATCCATCCCTCTTCCAGTACTTTCTTCTAGCTGACAACTCCACCAACAAATACTTGTTTGGTTCTTCTCCAAGGACTCACACTCCTCATCCATGCCAAGATCCCACTGTTTATAGATTCTACCTGCATTGCCTCTTCACATCTTCATAGTTCTTGACCATCAGTAAGTAATATAAAGAAAGTAAACAATGAATATGAGGTTCACTTACCCTTTCTGACCTCCATATGGGTGTTTGAGACTCCTTGATAGCTTGCTGTCTGCCCAACATCTATTCCAGTGACCGATCTCGACCATTTCCTAGTTTGTACCCAACTGATGTCAGTTCCCTGCACTGACCCTAACTACCAACATCATTTCCCTGGCCAACACCAATGTCCCCTCTATCGATGTCAATTCTTGTCTGACCAACGTCGGTCTTCTCTACCCGACTCTACTGACCCTACTAGTCTGCACATGACCAATGTCAGTATTTGCCTAACCGACATCAGTTCCAAGTGACCAACGTTAGTGTCTGTGTATTCTTGTAAGTGATGAATTCTTTATCTACGAGCTCATCTTGGATCAAACCCCTATTCATACTGCCCTACTCAAAATCATTCAGCCCCTGTGATTGATCTTTGTCCCTCATCTCCTCCATAAACACCAAGGCTTCCCTATTCTTGTCAAAATCATCAAATTTCCTTTTCCTATAATGAACTTGATCTATGCCTTTCAAATCTAAACTCATACCTTTTGAATCAAGAACGTCCATTCCCTTCTTGTTCATGTGACCAAGCCTATTAAGCCACATCTTTGAATCTACAGCTAAAGTAGATAAACCAAAAGTAGAATTAGTAATACAAGTAGATAGATAAAGAGTACCTACTTTCTTACCTCTTGCTAAAATAAGTGCACCCTTGGTAACCTTCCAAGAATCTACTGTGAGGGTTACTGTGCATCCCTCATCACCCAACCTTCCTACAAAAACCAAACTCTGCTTCAGAATTGGGACATGCATAACCTCCTTCAACACCCATGTGTTGTCCATCTACAATTTTAGCTGCACTTTCCCTTTGCCAACTATTTGACATGGCATACCATCCCCTAAATAAAGCACTCCAAAGTCTCCCTAGACATACTCATAGAACAAATCTCTGTTTGGGGATGCATGAAAAGAAGAACCAGAATCTAAAACCCATGATTCTATCTGACTATCCAAAGAAAGTATAAGAGCATCTTGTGCCACAATACCTGCATCCTTTACTTCTTCATTACCTTAATGTTGATTTTATTTATCCCTCAACCAACACTCTTTCTTTGTGTGTCCTCTCTTTCCATAAAAATAGCATGTGACACCTCTAGATTTGGATCTCCTTTCCACCTTCGACCTTGATTTCCCTTGCTCGACCTTCTCTCTTTGCCTTCCCCTACTTTCTACACTTAGAGCATTCCCTGATGATTCACCTGTGCTTCTCCTGTGTATTTCTTCATTCAAGATTACACTCACAACATCATCGACTTTTAAGATTTTAGAAGCAGACGTAGAATTACTTACTGCCATAACCAAACTATCCCAACTTTTAGGTAAAGAGCATAAAATTAAGAGAGCCTTTACTTCATCATCAAAAATAATATTCACTGAAGCTAACTAGTTTACCAAACCATGGAAATCACTAAGATGAGTATGTATCGATCCACCTTCCTACATTTGCAAAGTAAATAACTGCTTCATAATAAATACCTTATTTGAAGCTGAGGGCTTTTCGTATAAATTTTCCAAAGATTTTATCAACTCTTCCATTGTCTTGCACTATGATAAGTTGGAAATCACAGATGATGTAAGGCTCAACCTTATGGATCCCAGAGCCTTCCGATCAAGAACACTCCATTCTTCATCCTTCATATCTGTGGGCTTGCATGTAACCCCACCCAACGGTAAGTACAAATCCTTTTGATATAGATAATATTCTATCTGCATCCTCCAATGTTGATAATTCTTGCCATTAAACTTCTCCATTCGTAGCTTACTTTCTTCTGCCATTGCTGAACTCCCACTCAAATAGAAACCCCTGTGAATGACCTATAATCAAATAATAACCTGCTCCCTGCAAACCGTAGCTCTAATACCAACTGTTAGGAACCCCTCCAAGGAAGCACAATTTATTACTTTTCTTATAAGCAATTAAACATAGAATTATACCAGAATGATTAAGTAACTAGAAACTTGAAACAGTAAAGAATTTGAGAGACAATACACAATCTTGTATTAAATACTCTTAGAAGAAAATACAATAAAGAAGATGCCACTTCTTCTTCCACCTCAAAGGCTTGCCACACCTCAAGACCTTCTTCCCTCTCTCTCTTGCTCAACACAACCAACTCAACAACCTGAGTTGTTATCCCCTCCTTGAATGCTTTAGCTGATCTCCTTGACCTTGCTTCCTTGCTTCAATGCTTTACTTGCCTGCTTAATTTACAATACATGCCTCATGGGTCTTTAATTAGGATCCCATGCATATAAAAATAGACTTCTAATTACAATAATTAGACACATAACTCGAGACTATAATTAGCCCTTTAACATGCAAACACTCACTTCACTTAACTGACTGTTCATCAACAATAGTTTTGGAACCGCCATAGGTGACCGACGTTGGTCCCTATCTGTCTGGTGCTAACCGACATCGGCTGACTCCCTGTCGATGCCGATTGCCTTTTGCACTGTATGTCATCGACGTTGGTCATACTGTCGATGCCGGTACTTTTAGAACTTCAGCAACCTCTCCATGTCTGCAACAGTTGAAGCTTTTAGCTCTACAACCTAACAGTTATCAAGAGCTTGGTTCCCAGTTTGGATTGACTAATACAAGATAATAGTAAGCCAAGATGTCAAAATTTGAATGCTAAGATCTTAGATGAAAATAAAGAGTTTTCTTGATTTCTACTGACCTAAATATAAGTTTGGAGTTTGGCTTATATAACTGACATTGGTGATCCCACCAACATCGACCATAGGATGATTGACATCGATGGCCTTAATATAGGTAAAACTAATATTTTTGGCTAGTTTTCTATTACTCCTCATTCCAAGTGTGGCACCCATTATAAAATAGTAAAAATTAGAAGTTAATAAGGATATAGTTGGTTAGAAATTCAGTTTTGATGTGAGAATAAGTCTTGGGTAGTTAGGATAAGGAGGCTAAGTCTTGAGGTGACTCATCAGGTGAGAATCAGTCTTAGGATGAGGTGGCATAATAAGGTGGCAAAATGAGTTTTTAATTAAATTAATTAAGTATTTTAAATTAATTAAATGTGTGAGGGGTAAAAGCATAGGTTAGGGAGGGTAATTATTATTATTGAAAATGGGTTTAAGGGGGGTTTCAACATAGGTAGTTACACACATGTGCGTGATGTAATTTTTGTGTCTACATTTGCCCCTTTTTATCTTGTAATTTGCACTAACAAGTTGCAATAAAAAAATAGGAGTTAGATGCTCGAGGTATTGGATGAGGTATCACCCCTCAAAATGGGAATTGATGGAGGAGAAATTAGATTTAGGTAGTGGATTGATATGAAGTGAATTGGGTAAGTGGAGGAGAACATGGTATCACTGTTTTTACATATACTACTATGAACTATAGTCAACATAGTAAAAAATAGGTAAGGTTGAGGAAAACTTAGAAATAACCAAAGCACAGCCTATAAGTGATAGCTGAGAAGGTCAAAACAATCAATGTTGTGTCTTTAATGGTTTATGTGTGCTAGGTATTCATGGTAGAAAGTTCCCTTGGGAAACACAAAAGGGTTTCAAGTGATAGGGAAAGCTTTGTCACCATATAAAATGCCTAATATACGTGTGTGTGGACAATATCCAACTATATAAAAATAACATAAGTGGTCAAGACAAGCAATAAAAGGTTGGTGTAAAAGGGTTAATGAGTGAGGAGATATTTGTGATCTCTAAGTAAAGTCAACATGGGTGGAGATTTAAGTGATTTTCAAGGGTATTTTTCATGGTTGGGGAGATATCTGTGATCTCTAGTTTGGTTATCATGGTTATGGAGATATACATGATCTCCAAATTGCCCTAGATTATGGGTAGAGTCTAAAAAGTTTGGGGTTATTGGTGGAAACATTAATTCAATAGTTTTGACATTGATAACATCACCAATGTTGGTAATAAATAGTACCAACATCAACAAATTAGGGTAAAGTTACCACCAATATCAATAGGCTTAAGTGATAATATCAGTAGATTAGGTAAGGTATGTTGATGTTAGTGGGAGACCAAACCCAATAGAAAGTGGTTTGATAGCCCAACAAACTCATTTGAAACATTTGATTGGAGAAAAATAGAGCTCTAACTATGATTGAGATTGTTGAGCTAGGAGGGGACCCAGCGAGAGGCGTTCCACCATAAGATCCATCTATGCCATCCCAAAGAAGATGGATAGATGAGGTAAGAGTCTCTATGATTTGGTTTTGAATGTGAATTGGTGAATTTGCTATGGTAGGTTAATTTGAGAGTTGGGGGGAAAGAAAATGTTAGTAGAGGGGTAGGAAATGGGGTGGGTTAGGTTTAGGGCAATTTGGGAGAGATTTGGGGTAGAGTTTAGTTGAAAACTGGTATTTTGGAGGGTGGGTCATTCAACCCTAGGGCTAAAATAGTTACCAACATCGATAGGTTCCACCGATGTTGGCCACCATGACACCGATGTTGGCCACCATGACACCGATGTTGTTAGGTTTCTACTGACATCGATCAACACCAAACATTGATTTCCACATTTAAATCGATGTTAGTAACTATGAAGAACCAAAAATAGGAGAAAGTGTCATTTTGGATCCTTAATGTGTCAAGAATATAAAACAACAAACATGCCCTGACTCCACTATTAAGATCTAGGAAGCACCATTGATTACCATATACAAGCAACTTAACATGCGGAATTAAACTAGAAGTAACAAGTAACTAGAATTCAAAAATAACACAGAATATGAGAGACAATACCCAATTGTGTTAGTACTCTTCCAAAAGGAAATACAACAAAGAAGATTGCCACAATCTTCTTCCTTACACACCTCTAGGGCTCCCACACCTCTAGGGCATAAATAGTAAATCTCTTCAAGAGCTCACTCTCTCTCTTACGATCCCAAAAACAACTCAAACATAGAGTTACTATTCACCTCCAACCAGTTAGTATCACTACTGCCAGTACCACCAGTCAGTATCACTACTGCCAGTACACAAGTGCTCCACGCACTTCAAATCTCCCTGTCTCTAGGATTACTCATGCCAAAGAATTTTTCTACTCCCAAATTCTTCATGGCAAACCACTGAACTAACCTTATCTTTAGCACAGCAAAACCTTGTATGTCTAAACCTACAACAAGCTCATCCTCCACTTATAGTAATAGGATATGTCACAATCATCATCCACATAGTAAGACAAACACAATGGTTACACTGACATTGACTAAAGCCCTACTTTGTCAACCACCTGTCAAACCTATACCATTATCCTGCAGCTTGCTCAAGACCATATGACCTAGCCTTCCATCTCACGTGTCCATTCTCTCTATTCTTTAACCAAGGAATCCATTCATCTCTCAGTGCTTTTATCCTAGCTGGCAACTCTACCAAATCTCCCATTTGATTCTTCTCCAAGGAAATCATGCCATGCTCCCACTATTTCCTAGATCCTTTCTGCTCTGTAGTGAGCAACTAGTATAAAGAAGAGAAATAATGAATCTGAGGCTTACTTACCCTTTCATTCCTCCAAATGGGTGTTTGAGACTCCTTGATAGCTTGTTGTCTACCCAAAATCCATTCCAGTGACTGACCTCAGTCACCACATAGTCTGCATCTGACCGATGTCTATTCCATGCAACTGTGTAGGTTGCCAATGCTGATTATCATACCAACGTTAGTCCCCACCTTATTGACACCATCGACTTCACTTGTCTACACATGACTGACGTCGGTGCCTATCTGTTTGATGTTGGTTTTCCCTGACCAACACCGGTACCTATGTTCTCCTGTGAGTGATGACTTTTTACTCGTGAGCTCTCTTTAGATCAAAACCTTGTCCAAACTACCTTACTCAAAGTTACTCAGCCTTCTCCACTAATCTCTGTCTGTCATCTCCTCCATGAACACCAAGGCTTTCTGGTTCTTAAGTTTTTCAAACACATCTGACTTCCTCTTAAGAATATGCATCTCCTTCTTGCTCATGTGACCAAGCCTACAAACCCACGTCTTCACAATAGAAGAAGAATCAGTAATACAAGCAAGTAGATAAAGAGTACCTACTTTCTTACCACCTGCTAATTCAAGTGCATCCACTGTGAAAGTTTTTGTGCATCTCTCATCACCCAAATTTTTTGAATTAATTAGCTGCATCTTCAAGACTGGGACCTGTATGACCTTCTTCAACACCCATGTGTTGGCTGCCTGTAATTTCAGCAACACTTCCCCTTTGCCAATACTTTGACAAGGCTCACCAACCCCTTTATATGGGGCTGCATGGAAAGAGGCAACATAATCTATAAACAAAGATTCTACTTTATCCAAAGAACATCCCAGAGCATCCTGTGCAACAACACTTGCAACATCTGCTTCTTCAGTTCCTTCATGCTGATCTTCTACTAACCAACAATATTTATTTACCTGCTCTTTCTTTCCATAACACCGTAATTGATCATTTGTGCCTTTGAATTCCTCCATTCTTAGTGTACTTTCTTCTACCATTGCTATACTCCCACTCAATTAGAAACCCCTAAAAGTGACCTGTAATCAAACACAAACTTGCTCCTTATAACCTTAGCTCTGATACCACTCTGTCAGGAATCTAGAACAAAAAACATGCCTTGACTCCACTATTAGGATCTAGGAAGCACCATTGATTACCATATACAAGCAACTTAACATGTGGAATTAAACTAGAAGTAACAAATAACTAGAATTCAAAAATAACACATAATATGAGAGATAATACCCAATTATATTAATACTCTTCCAAAAGGAAATACAACAAAGAAGATTGCCACAGTCTTCTTCCTTACACACCTCTAGGGCTCCCACACCTCTAGGGCATAAACAGTAAATCTCTTCAAGATCTCACTCTCTCTCTTATGGTCCCAACAACAACTCAAACACAGAGTTGATATTCACCTCCAACCAATCAGTATCACTACTGCTAGTACCACCAGTCAGTATCACTACTACCAGTACACAAGTGCTCCATGCACTCCAAATTTGAGTACTCCATGCACTCCAAGTACACAATGTACTCCAAGTAGATCTCCCTGATCTTACACCTTACTGTGTTGCCCGTCACCTTTGACCTTGCTATTCTGCAGATCCACTTTAGACCTTGCACACACAAACACCCGCAAATCAATGATCTTACTTACCCATGTAGATCTCTCTACACCCTAAAGAACCCTTGTCCTTGCCTCACCAAGTCCTTATGATTCTCCAAACCAGTACCTTGGTGGATCTTCTCTCTGGTCTTACAACAACCTACAGATCTAATTGATCATACACACTCAGCACCCCTATGGAACTAAGAGGAGCTACCCTTGCTCTCTTCACTCTCAGAAGGAGCTAACCAAGCTCAACTCAAACTAGAACAAATTAAAATACAGCCCTTGAGTCTATTATATAGATATCATGAAAACAATAATTAGACATCTAATTACAATAATTAGATCCACAGCTCAAGACTAAAATTAGCTTCTTAACATGCAAACAACCAGTTCGTTAACAAACTGTTCATAACACTCACAGTTCTGAACCACACAAGCAACCGACATCAATCCCTATTTGGCTAGAGATGACCAATGTTAGTCAATCCCTGACTGATGTCAGTTTTCTCTACACTGGATATGACTGACGTCAGTAGATTAGACCGACACCGGTTGCTCTGCAACTCAACAACCTCCTCCATGTTTACATCAGTGAAGCTTTTAGCTCCACAACCTAACATAATGGAAGTAGTCAACTAGCATAATGGTTGAGCTAGCCTCAAAAGACCCCATGTAAATTGAGTGCTATCTACGTAGCCTAGTTTAGGTCCTCATTCCAATGTAGTTCTACCAAAGCCTAGGGAAAAACATCTAAGG
The DNA here is from genome assembly GCA_037957365.1 of Torreya grandis. NCBI lineage: Eukaryota > Viridiplantae > Streptophyta > Pinopsida > Cupressales > Taxaceae > Torreya > Torreya grandis. The sequence continues at coordinate 709,669 of JARHVA010000940.1, forward strand.
TATGGTTAAAAGTGTGTTAGGTGAAATGGATAAAAAAGATAGTTCAAGATAGGTCAGGAGACCTAGGGTTTAAAAGATAAGTTATAGGATAGGGTTATAAGCTATGATACCTAGAGTTATGATAGGTAGTTGGGCCTAGGGTGGAAAGAGAGAAGTAGTGAAGCCTAGGGTAGAGAGGGGAGAGTAGGGTAGATAGTTAGGTGGGTATATAGTTGAGCTAACCTCAAAAGACCCTGTGTCTATTAAGTGTTGCCTACATAGCCTAGTTGAGGGCCTTAAACTAATGTATTTCTCCCAAAGAGAAGGGAAAAAGGTGGTGATAGATTATATTACAAAGTGTTTGATTTGTGTTGTGTGTGTATGGATGAATGTGAGGCTAGATTTGATGTTGTGGGATCACCTATTGAGACTACTGACATAGATGAGGAGGGATGTCACATTATAGGAATGGGAAGACATGGAAGATATGGAGTTAGGAGGAGTGTGATGATATTGTAGGGTCATCCAAGCCATGAGATTAATGATAACACTGATTGAGAGGTGGGATCACACCACCAACACCTTCAATCTATTAATCAGAGAGTTGATAGTGATCTAGGAAGATGTATATAGGATATTACAATTATCACTTCAGGGTGAGGATATATTTGCATGCTCGATAGAGGAGAATGATATGCACATGGTGGTATTATATGGTGAGCATGTTAGTGAGTTACCTATCATTTAGTGAGTTTTGCCTATGAGCCACTGTATATGACTGATGAAGATCAACATCGACTGAGCATCCTAATGATGATAGGGATCGTAGAGTATGCATTGCTAGATGTAGATTGTGGTAGATTTATGATTACATTAATGAGTGAGCTGGCATAGATGGTTGAGTAATATACTATGTTTACATGGGGATAAATATTTTTGGCATAGTTATATAGAGAGCTATGGGGTTTGAGACTTGATAGTGATATAGTTTGTGTGTCAGCCATTTATTTCACTATTGGGCATATGAGAATATCATGGTGACATGACCATTGGGATTACCTACTATGATTCCAACTGACTTTAGAGTGTGTTTCAGATGATGGAGGGATAATATGGCATAGACATGAGTAGACAACATAGTGCATGACATTGCTTATTATAGGGACACAATTAAGGGTTTTATCCCTATAGATATTTTTTAGAGACCCTACCTAGCATATCCCAAATTTAGAGGATAAGAATAATAGCTTATTGGATTGTAGAACTCGTTATGGGTTAGGGGGAGATGAGCTTGTGAGCTAGAGATGGTACACATGGCACAAGTTAGGAGCTAGTTTGACCTACTATAAGATGTACCTCCTACCTTCTTTAATATAGAAGGAATGATATAGAGGCACCCCTACCTTTGCCTTAGGAGATAGATGGGCCATATTTTAAGGAGCTACCAGTAGGGCTGATGTAGTTGACCCAGGATGTATAGTGGCATATATGGTTTGGTGGGTAGGTTTGCATCTCATGGTTGAGGTCAAGAGGCCACCACCAAATTTATAGGGTGTGGTGAGGGAGAGATATGTAGCCATATAGCCATGGGATACAATATTATAGGCTATAAATATAATGTAGGCAAAAGTATTAGCATTATAAGGATAGGTGGAGACATTACATGGCTAGGTTGGGGTACTACAAGGCTAGGTTGGGGCACTACAAGGCTAGGTTACTACATTGATAGTGAAAAGGGATAGTTTGAGATTAGAAGGTCAGGCTACTCCTCCACCGTATGGACCAGTATAGGTTAGGCCTTCAGTTGATGTAATGGGACCACCATAAACCATATCTCTAGTGAGATATACTACTACCCTAGATGAGATTGCCTATTATGAGAGGGCCATAAGGGAGTTCCCATAGATTTAGAGGTATTTTGAGTTTAGAGAGTAGTAGAGATCTATGTCACATGTTATGGCTTCTAGCTCACATAGACATAGATGAGCAAAGAGTGCTGATGACATAGCTTCTTCATGACCACATAGAGAGCCTTGAGGACTCTAAGTGCCATAGTTTACTTCATGCTATATATGTTATATACACTCTGGCCTATGAGCCAAAGATGGGAGGTGTGTTTTTTGAGAGAGAGATGATTTTGTGATGATGCATTGATGGACATATATTTTGAGCATATATATATGAGATGTTTTATTTTTTATGATTCTTGAGATGCATTTATTATGATTGTGATCATGTTGATGTTAATGATTATTTAATGTTATGTTAATTTTGATGTTAATGTTGATCATGTTAGTTGAGTTAGACTAGAATTTTCCATATATGTGATGGTATATGAATAGTTGGTTTGTTAGCTTCATCTTAGCATTTTTCCATAGTGGTGATGGTTATGCTTAAAATGAATAGGTTGATTATGTTATTTTAATTTAGAATTTTTATATATTTATGATGGTGTATGCTTAAAATAAATGTTGTAGGCTTGATAGTGCTTTTATAACATTTTCATATTAGTAGAGAGATCAACATGTGGTTTAGATGGGAAAATAAAGAGGTAGAATGCTCATGTATTAGAAAAGACCATAATCATAACATAAATAGGCTCAATAAAATGTGCCTTTTCCATGCCTTACATCATTAGACCATTTTGTTTGTTAGAGAAGCATCATGTTCACCTTATGTTAAGTGAGTTCAGTGTCCCTTGAAAGAGTATGAGGGGAAAAAGGGTAAAATGAGGGAAAGTGTTTGAGGTAGCATAACCTTTGAAGTGGGGATGATATGCCTCTATTGTGGGTGACCCGAGAGATACTATAGGCAAGTCCATGACTTAAAGCTTTTTTTGTGTGTAAGCTAATCAATCTGAGAAACCTACAATGGAATTTTGAGAGAAAGTATTTTGTATGTTATGAGGTTGTATGAAGCTAATCAATACAAGAAGATTTTGATTTATATTCCTCTTTGAAAACAAAGCTTGGCCTAGCCATCCTTCAAGGGAGTGGTCTAAGAATTTTTTTCTTTTTAAAAAGATGTCCTTCAAGGGAGTAGTCTATTTGATATAAGTAAATATAAGTTACATAGCTTTCCTTCAAGGGAGCAGTCTACATTGAGAATCATGGCCGAGAGCTTATAACTTGTGACATATCCCATTTATTGGCTATTTTTTTTTGCCTTTAGTCATGGAAAAGACTATAGAATCTTTGGAGTTTTCCAATTTAAGGTCAAAACCATAGGACTTTGTAAGTTAACTAAGTGTGTAAGAGTAAGGGTGAAGAGAAAGGGAGATTAATGTAATAGGAGTGCTCAAGGGATGAATTTAAGTTAAACATGAGGTGACGCGATGCTTATCTAACAAAATAATGGTCATAGGTGTAAGGCATTTAAAGGCTTACATTTTATCCTTCCTTTGAGAGAAGACAAGAGATAAGTTCCTGAGCCATACTTATGAGTTATGATATAGGTTCCAAACCAATTAGGAGAAAACTTACCCCATTTGCTTTTATTCATGTTTGTCACATGTTGATTTTAGTTTAAGATGAGATCTCCAATATTGAAATCTTACTCTTCGAGGATTTTTTTGTAAGCATGTCTAATATGCTCTTAATATATTTGGATGTGGTTGAGGGCTATAAGATGGTGCTCATCAAGCAAATCAAGTTGAGTCAAATGTTCTTGAAAAAATTCATCATTAGTATGTATGTCTTTTAGATAAATGTAAAGAGAAGGAATCTGAACCTCAAGAGGCAAAACAAATTTCATCCCATACACTAATGAAAAAGGTGTATCAGTCATAAGGGTTTAAATTTTATTGTGGTAATCCCATAAAGCAAAGGGAATGCGTGTGTTCCAATCTTTGCCTATATCATTGACTACCTTCATGAGAAATTTGGTCAATGTTTTGTTAGAAGCTTCTACCTATCCATTTATTTGTGGATATTATGGTGATGAGAAGCTTATTTTGATTTTGAATGTATCACAAAGACTTTGGATAGTACTATTTTTGAAATATTTGTTGTTATTTTTTATAATTTTATGAGGGACGCCAAAATAAAAGATGATATGATGGTTAATAAAGTCAATAATTTTGTCAGATTTAGTAGAGATGAGAGGAATGGCCTCAACCCATATGGTGAAGTATTCAGTGGTAGTAATGATAGAATGATGATGAAGGGATGAATGAGGGTTAGTCTCCTTGATAAAATCTAAGCTCCATTAGGAGAAGGGCCAAAAGTCTTTGGTGACTTTAATGCATTACTTGAGATGTGAAGAAGGTTAGCATGTTGTTAACATTTGATGCAACACCGAACATAATCAACACAATCTTGATGGAGTGTTGGCCAATAATATCCAAGTCAAAGGATATGCTTGGCAACTACATGACTATTAAATTGTCTACCATAAATATTGTCATGGACCTCCTTAATATTGAAGGGAACCTTAGTATTAGTAAGGTATCTAATAAGGAGACCATCAAAAAATCACTTATAGAGAAGTTCCCCTAGCATAGTGGAACGAATGACACATTTTATGGAGGTGAATCACCTATTATTAGAGATATCAAGAGGGGTAATAGAAAAGGAAAGGTAATCTATGAGTTGCTTATACCATAAGTCATGTCGGTTACATGTTACATTTTTTATAAAGAGGATGTTAGTTGATACATAAGAAGGTAATGTTAAGCAATGCATGATGACATATATTTTTGAGGAAGAGGATGAAGAGGTTATGTGTGATACAATTAAAGCCATTTTGTCAACAAACTTGTTTATAGATCGAGGAACAATTTGTAAGAGATAAGAGTTAAATGATCCCAATAGCATATCTACATGATGTTTATACCACTGTAGAATCTCATTTTTGCATAGGTAAGAAACATTAACTTGGTTAACCACTAGCTAAGAATCACCAAAAATTGTTATGGATTTGACACCTTAGAAAAGATCCATTTGAAGCCCTAAGATCAAAGCCTCATATTCAGCCATGTTGTTAGTACATTCAAAATCTAGTTTAAATGGTAAAGGCACATGCTCACCATTTAGAGGAATAAGAATGACTCTCAGACCCCCATCATATTGACATTTAGACCCATTGAATAACATCATCATTTGATAAGAGATGTCATTGGTGGAGAGCATTATGATAGATTCATCAGGGAATTTGAGGTTTGAAGGTTGGTTGTTAGGTAAAGGGGTGGTAGCTAACTACTCAATAATTATTTTCCCTTTGATAGACTTTTGTCGAATAAACTCTGAGTTGAATTCATCAAGGAGTATGAGCTACCAAGATACAAATTTATTATGATATGGATTGTAATGCATGTATTTGAGGGGATCGATATGGGTGACCATGTAGGTTTTGTGATTTAGGAGATAATGGTAAAGCTTGGAGGTGGAAAATACTAATGTGAGGAAAATTTTTTTAGTATGGGTATATTGAGTCTCATAATCAATAAGTGTTCAACTTATTTAGTGAACCACCTATTCTCAATGGTTATCATCTTGTTGTGTAATCATATCACCCATAGAATGGTCTATTATAGAGATGTAAAGGTAAAAAGGCTAATTTTACTTAGGTGGAATAAAAATTGGTGGGGAAAGAAGATATTGTTTGAGTGCATCAAAATATTCTTAATAATTTGTATTCTAATGAAGGATACATATTTTTTGAGGATATGGTGAAAGGGTTGGCAATGATAAAACAACTAGGAGATGAAGTGGTGAATTGACTAAAATTTTCCTTATATGCTACGGAGTTGTTTTATATTAGCAGGTGGAGGCATCTCTAGTATTTCTATAACTTTAGTAGGGTCAACCTCAATACCTTGGAGAGAAATGATAAGACCTAAGAGCTTATCGAAAACAACACCAAAGACATAGTTCTTTGGGTTTAGTCAAACAATATAGTAGAGGAAATGAGAGAATATGATTTTGAGAATCATCAAGTGATCTTGGTGAAGTTTAAACTTGTCAAGTAAGTCATTCACATAATATTCCATAATATTGTGTAGGAGATCATGGAAGATGTAAGTCATAGCACATTCATAAATGGCGCCAATGTTCTTCAGACCAAAAGGCATGACCTAATAACAAAAATTCCCCCATGAGGCAATGAATTTTATTTTATGTTAATCCTCAGGAGTAACTAAGATTTGATTATTTCTAGAGAAACCATTCATAAGTGATAACATCTCATGACCGACTGTTAAATCAACAAGTTGGTCGATACTTGGTAATGGGAAGTTATCTTTTAGATAAGCAAGGTTTAAGTTATGATAGCCGGTGTAAATGTGGATTCCCCTAGTCACTTTTGTGATAGGAATAATATTGTAAATCCATTATGGGTAGTCAATGGGTTGGATAAATTTAACAAAAATGAGGTGTTGGAGATCTTCTTTGACAAGGAGAGCAATACGAGGATGTATCTTGTGAAGCTTCTACTTAAAACGTAAAACATCTTGATTGGTGATAATGTTATGGGTGATGATAGAGGGGTCAATACCATTCATGTAATTATAAGACCAAGTTAAGGCTTTGCTATGTTTATTAATAAATGTGGCACAATCAACTTTTTTAGAGAAATCCAAAGATTGACCAATCTTGAGGATGTAAGGGTTATCATGAGAGCATAGATTAATGTTAATAGTTGATTCATTTAACATAACTTATGTTTTATATGGGAGTGATCATTAGATATAGGAGTCATTTTCACCCATGTATGTGAGAATTACATCATCATCTTGACATTGGATAGTGTTAATAATGGGAGAGTCTTCATCAATTATTTTAGGATGAATGAGAGGAAGGGACCTTATTTCCCTACCTTGGTGATAGGTGAGAGGCCCAAAATGGATGGCATTTATTGAAAAAAAATTATGAGGTATAGATACCTATGATTCAGTAGGTGATAGTGGAGAAGAAGGTGGGAAAGGAGAGACTAGTTCTTTAATAATTGTTTCATGGGAAGTTTTACTAAGTTTACTTGGTTCGTCATATCCCACTCCATGCCTCTTTTTGTCATTTTCAATGGTTTGGCTAGTGGGATATTCAATAGGCATATGGAGACCTTATTCATAATGACCCAAACCAAATCATTTCCAGGTACATTGATAGAGATAGGTGTGTACAAAAATAGGGTTGCTCAGGAAAGAGAAGTCACATGTAAATGGTTATGGTGAAGAAGATGGATTGTTGACAGCAGGAGCCTGATCAATTCCCCCATATGTGAAATTGGTTTGAAGGTTAGGGGTACCATAAGAGATGACCATCCCAATGTAAGGATTGTAATTGGGGTACATGTGAAGCTTTCCATACTCTTATGGAGTATAGAACATGTCAAACATCAGCAAATAGTATTCATCAAATGACAAATGTTGAAAAGTTTCCTCCATGGGATCATTATCAAGAATTTGTGTTGTCAGTATCTATGTAATTGGGGGAGTGGAGATTGTGGAATATTTAGAAGTATTATACAAAGAATATGATGTTTTAAAGGGAATTATAACATCATTGGGACTATAATTCATATTACATGTTTCAAATAGAGGTGGATCAGTGGGTATAACATGCACTTGTCCATCATATTCAAACTTGACATAGCAATGAAAAGTTGAGGGTACATATGCCATAGCATGTATCCAAGGTCATCTAAGTCAAATTTTATATTAGAACTCACCTTATACAATATAGAGGAGCTCAAGAATTGTGTGGGGACCTATATGGATATGTAAGACAATAGTGCCCACTATAGTAGTAATGGTATCATTAAAGGAGTAGAGTGCCACATTGGTTTGAGACATGTAATTATCAGGAAGAGCTAGCTATTTGTAGGCATGGGTGGAGATAATATCAATACTATCTCTCCCATTGATCATGACTCTCTTGACATGAGTTTGGTCAATATATGTGGTAATAAAAAGGGTAGAATCCTAATCTTCATGGTGTTAAAGTGGAATTTATAAATTACTGAAAGAAATCAAGGAGATGAAATTAAGGCAGCTGACCAATGCTACAAGAATTTGGGGATCATTAGGCTATACCTCAATTTATTGCAAGGCACTAATCAAAGATTAATGGTGTTTCGATGAGTTTTGGATTAACTCATACAAAGACATTTTCATAGGCATTTGGTGAAGTTGTTTCACCATCAAGTTTTGAATAATGTCCAAAGATGTTACTTTAGGCACACCTAAGATGGAAATATTAGGAATTAGAGGAGTGTCTTTGGAAAAAGGATGATCCAAAGGAGAAACCAACTTTTCCATACATTTATCCTTTTGGTTTTGTGATCAGGTGGCCACATTAATTATGTTTATCTAAAATGTAGGTGAACAAGGTGGCAAAGGGGGTACAACCACATCTTTGGGTTTGAATTTTGTTGGAATAGTAGGAGGAATTATGGATGCTAGAGGTGGAATAATGAGAAGTTTAATGGGAGTATCTACAAAGAGAGTGTCGACATCAAAGTGTTACCAAATGACTATTATGAAGGCTTTAAAACTCTTAGTATGGTGTCCAAGTGAATGATGATATACACACACTTGTGTATCATTAAACCAAGATGGATTCATTCCAAGAGGACTATAAGGCTTAACGGGAGGAAGAGTTATTATGGAAGATTAAAATAACTGATGTAGGAAAAATCTCTGAGAGCCTATAGGTGGGCTCACACTTGTTGTGGTAATAGGAGTGAACACCTTCTTTTGTTTAGGAGTCATGGGAGTAATTTTTCATGGTGACTTGTTTGGTGGAAATGGAATTACATGTTTTACTAACACTATTTTGGTGTTAGGTATGATGGTGTTAGATGTGAAAGGCCTAAAAAGTGGCAAAGGTAAGAGTGGAGGTAACTTAACCTTTTATTTTGCTTGGTTTAGCAATACTCCAACTAAAATAGAGGGGTGTGGTCCCAAAATGAATGGTAAAGTTGAGGGTCAAAGAGGGATGGATCAGTGAGATCTAGGAAGCTTAATCTTTTTTTAATTTAGGCTATAAAACTCCAACTTATAGTTGAGGAGTTAAATATAATTTTACCTATGGATGAATCAAATTAAAAATGGGGCATACACCTAAGGGCTTGATTTTCTTTAATGTGGTAGATGCCTATGAGGGTGAGGGTTTTGACATAGATGGATGAGCTTCAGGTACTTTTGGTGAAGAAGTTATATCTTTATGAAAGACATTAGGGTAAAGGGTAGTGAGAGGGTTGGTGGTAAAGGTCAACACTCATTATGTTGGATAAAGAGTTTTAAGTTGATCCCAAAATGCTATGTGATCTAGCTTCATGGAGTCAAGAAATTCTAGTATTTTCACTAACCATGAGAAGGGTTTAGATCAGGTTGATGTAGGCCTTATGATTGTGTCTTTAGGAGGATGAGGTCTTTGGGAAAGAGGGAAATTTTTGGTCTTTACTAATTCAAGCCAAAGATGAGAGAGAACTGAAACATGGCCTTCTTTGATAGAGATGGGATAAGAGGCATGGTTTTCCATGGGTGGAGGAGAGGTAGGTGAAGAGGGTTCCTCAAGGGGGTAAATCATAGGTATTATTTATCCCTCAAAATATGGGTGAGGAATAGGTAAAGTATGATCCTCCATAAGTAAAATAAGGGGTAAGAGTGGTATAATTGGAGTAGGCACAATAGGTCTCTCATCTAATGTGGGAGTAGCTAATATTGACTCTTCTAGGTGTAAAGGTGGAGTGGGTGTGGTACTACTCTCTATTAGTAGAGGAGAGGTAGGTGAAGAAGGTTCCTCAAGAGGGTATAACATAAGAATGATGTTCCCTTCAACATGTGGTTGAGGAATGGGTAAGGCATGGTCTTCAAGTGGTAAGAGGATAGGTAATATTGGTGCAAAGGGAAGTTGTGATACTAGCTCCTCTAGTAGAAAAATAAGTGGTAAAGGAGGATCTTCCTCATGTTGGAGTGGAATTGGTGAAATAGGCTCTTCTACCTAGGGAGGTATAATAGGTAAAATAAATGCCATTGACTGTAGGGGAGGAGTTGATAAAATAGGTGCCTCTTGTTAAAAGGAAGGTTGAACTAGAGGTAAAGTAAAGACCATATTAACCATATGGATATTATGATCACCTAAGTTAGTTATTGTTTGAACCATATTTTGATTGGGTGAGTGGTTAGAAAAAAGGTGTTTGAACACATCCATACTTTGATTAGGGGGAGCATTAGGATTATCCAAGATGAGACACCTCTGTCAAGCATATCTTGAATAATGTTCTTGAATGTCTTATAGTTATTAGAATTGTGGCCTTTAACTTGATGGTAGCCATAAAACTCATCTGCCTTATACCAAGTTAGAATAGGATGAGAAGGGTTAAATTATAGAGGAGGTTTGATTTGAGGAAGGGTTATGACACCTTGTTATAATAATTTTTATAAAATAGATGTATATGACTCCCTAATGGGAGTGTATTGTCTTTGTTCATACCATTGTTGGAATTACTTGGTCATATTTTGGGAAGTAAAGGAATTAGATTGGTTTTTGGTTGTGGAAGAAGCTGACTTAATTACCACCATGTTTTCAAAGCCTTTATCTTTTTGGTTAGAAGGAGAAGTTTTAGAAGAGGAGTCATTCGATTTGGAATTAGGGTTCTTATTACACAAATTGACTCTTCCTTCATCTATAGTGCAAATCTTGAGTTTTCATACCATTGTGTGGAAAGTTTGTACCCAGAGTGTGGATGAGATGTGCTTAGCACATGCCCTTGAAAAGAGATCAATAAGCTTAAGTTAGGCTAAGGAGAAGGAGATTTGATTGATCAAACCTCTCTAATAAGTGACAAAATCTATGATAGACTCATTATCAAATTATTTGATAGAATAAAAGTTTATATTAAAAACCTTTTTAGAAATGTTAATAGAGAAATGGTCTAGGAATATTTATGTGAATTGGGTAAATAATAAAAGGGAGTGCTGAGTTATAGAGCTATACCAATCCAAGGTAGCACCTAAAAGAGACATAGGGAAAGTGTAAAGTAGTTACGCATCATCATGACCTATTAGATAACAAGCATGTCTAAATGCTCACAAATGTTGTTATGGGTCCTCTTTACTCTAGAAATTAGTGAATTTGGGGAGTTCTCATTGGCTTGGATAAGGAAGAATAGGCACATAAATATGTATTGGTTCATTTCATATCTAATCATAAGATAACACATTCTTTGAACTAGAAATAGATGTCTCTAGATTAGACATCTTGTCCATCAATATCTCGATGAGGTCTGGAGGGGGATTAGTCTAGGAGATACCTCATAAGTTATAGGGAACTTGATAGGAATGAGAGGGAGTGTATGACATAGCTTACTATGGTTGTGTTGGTGTAATATAAGGATAATGAGTCATAGGCTAGGGGCAGAATGAAAAGGGGTTGGTCCTGTTGTGTTAGAGACTATGCTTTGGTTAGATGTTATTATTATAGGTTGGGTTATTGGCATGGTTAGATTAGATAAAGGGTGAGTGGTAACTTAGGTAATTATAAGTGTGAAATTAGATATAATAGGTACTACTAAATTCTAGAATGGGGTGATACTTGACTGAACTAGTTGTGGTTGTGAAAGTAATGAAGTCATGTTAGGGTTCAAGTGAGATTAGGTAGTTAGTGATGCTAAACTTTGGACATTATTTATTTTTGGGTTACTTATGGAAGTGGTGGTTTGAGTAACCATGGGGAAAATAATGGAGGTGGATTAAACTGAATTTATATCCATTAGAGAGGTTGGCATACCATTGATTGGGTCACCTAAAGAATTGTGAGTTTGTCTCATGGCAAGGTAATGTTAAAAGGCACATTGTGATAAAAAATTTAGCAAAATATTGATCTCCTTCAGGCACAATGGGGATTTGGGTGGTGCTAAGAGTATGCTCTGTATCTAAAGTATGCTCCATTATAGACTCATCAACAAGAGGGGAAGGTGGAAGTGGTTTCTAAGTTGCATAATCGATAAGAATTTTAGCTTGAGCTTGCATCAATACCATGCAATAAGAAGTAAGAATAGTCATAATACTCTATATTAGTGATAGAATAAGGAAAAAGTAGGTTCAAGTGAAAGTAAGTGGGTTGTTTTATATTCTTTTTGAGAAAATCAGAATTACACAGTCACCGTGTCGATCACTTGATTGATGTTAGTAGTAAAAGTTTATTGACATCAGTGGGATTAACTAATGTTAGTATCTAAAGTCTATTTATGTCGGTATAGTTAACCGATTTTGATCATTGTGATAACTTGGGAGATGTAAAATCCAATTTTTTTAGAAACCTATAAGTAGAAACTAGGTAAAATAATGAAGGCAAGAGGTCTGTGTGAGAAGGAAGAACACTTAAGAAAGCTTAATATAATAGATTATATAATAAACTGAGTATTATAAATAGTGTTGATTTTGTGAATCAATAGAAAAATGTCCTTACCAAATCCAAAATATAAAACTCAATAGAAAAGAAGAAAAAGAACATACAACCACTATTTATTAACTCCTAGAGATTAATTTTAGTCTCATGTTGGCTTATGCATTAATCAATTATTGAGAAGAAAATATGGTTGTCGAATGTACTAAAAAGTAATCTAGAGCTAGTTTTAGGTTAGTTTTAGTGCTCAAGAGGAAATCTATGTTAAACTAGGTACATGGTTTGTTATAGGAGCTTGTTTCCCACACTTCATAGACCTAAAGCCAAGCCAAGCCGCTTAGCCAAAATATACCTTCTGCCTAGAGTTTGTTCTTCGCTAGAGAATGGATTGGGTTTTACCCTTGGTGGTGAAATCCAAGTAGGATAGCTGAGTAGGGTAAGGTGATCCACCAGGTGATGAAATCCTAATGGGCCTTGTCTCAAGTGAGTTTAGATGTTTATTTTTGTGAGTGTGATCTAGTTATGTAACATAGGTGAACTATAATTCATTCATAATGCTTGTAATTAACTATGTGAGCTAATATGCAGTAAGCAACCAATGAAATGCAGTAAATTTTAAACACAAGTCTAAAATGTTTAGATTCACTTGAAAATAAAGATGAAATAGGAGTAGATAATGAAATTCACTATCGTAATATGCATTCAATAATAAGTAAAGAAGAGATTCTTTCAACTTGTAATAAAAATGATAAATTGCTTTTAGAAGCAAAGAGAAAAGAAGAAATTTTAGTTTATTGCCTTTAAATAGAAAATAAAATGTTGATTTATTCATTTTAAGAGAGAAAAGAAGGAAAATGTGCAAGAAATTAAGTTTTCATTATAATTCACCTATATGAATGCTTAAAACAAGAAATGAACCCAAAGAAAACTCTAGGGTCCCACCGAGTGTGCCAAATATGTTTCGCTAAAATTTGTCTATTTCAGGTCTAAAATAAAAACATAGATGAATGATAAGGATAAGTGATTAGAATGAAACTAGATTGGTTTGCACACCAAATACAGATTTTGTGCACACTCCTTTTTGGCTAGGGAGGACTACCTATAAGTAAGAAAACACTACCATAAAATGTTTATTAGTAAATAAATGAGTGGGCTGCCAAGCTACGCACTTGTTCCAAGAAGTGTTAAACTTATTTAGAGATGATAGTCCACTTTTGAGAGACAAAAGAGTAATAAATAACTAAAAGAGAGGTATAGAGAGTGCAAAAGAGAGTTAGTGTTATCATTATTTTCAACCTAAGTGTAGTAGAAATTAATAGAGTGCAGGTAGTATGTTTTTTTTATATTTTAGAAATTATTTGGGTAGGTTTTGGAAGGGTTAAGAAATCCATAGTTGTCAAAATCAATTAGGAAGTGACCAATATCAGTTATGTTATTGAGGTTGGTGGATGAAAATGATCAACATTGGTTAGGCTGCTGAGGTTGGTAGGGGCAATAATTGCTTAAGATCTTGTAAAAGGCTTTTCCAATTCTGGGAAATGGTTTTGGTCAAGTCTAGAATATTGGGGAGAGTTGTGTGAGAGAGTATAGTTTGGATAGATCTAATCAGATGTTTGGTGTGTTAGGTCAATAGGAAAGAAATAGGTAAGCTTTGTAACTCCCTCATGAGGGTTCACTTAAGAATGTGTAAAGTAATGAATAATAGATGTGAAGTGATAGAAAAGTGACTACTTAAAAGACCTATAGAATAAGTGATATACTTAGCTATAGTGGTGATTGAATGATAAGTACCATATGAATGTCTCTTATCAGATAGTCTAAATTGATGCCATGAATAGAGAAAACAAGTGGATGCTATTGGTCCTCAAGAGCTTTGTTCCTAATCTAGATTGACTTATGCAAGAGAATAGTAAGCTAAGATGTCAAAAATTGAATGTCGAGAGCTTGGATGCAAATAAGAAGGATTTTTCTTGATTTCTATTGACCTAAACATAAGGTTAGATTTTGGCTTATATAACTGATGACAATGATCCTGTCGATGTCCACCATGGGATGAGTGACGTCGGTGGCCTTTGAATAGGTAAAAATACTATTTTTGGATAGTTTTTTATTGTTCCTCATGCCAAGTATGGCACTCATTACAAAACAATAAAAATAAGAGGTTAATAAGGATGTAGTTGGTTAAGAATTTATTTTTGAGGTAAGAATAAGTCTTGGGTAGTTAGGATAAGGGGGCTAAGTCTTGAGGTGACTCATCAGTTGAGAATCAGTCTTAGGATGAGGTGGCCTGGTAAGGTGGAAAAATGGGTTTTTAATTAACTTTATTAAGTATTTTAAATTAATTAAATGTCTGAGGAGTAAAAGCATGGGTTAGGGAGGCTAATTATTATTATTATTGAAAAATGGGATTAAGGGGGGTTTCAACACAGGGAGTTACGCATGTGTTTGAAGTGAAAAATTTAGATATTAATTAATTTTGAGTAATTATGTATGTATGATTTAATTAATTAATATATATTAATTATCTATTGAAAAAGGGAGGACAATTATGTTAGTGGTAAATTTTAAATGGTATGGTGATTAATTTAGTGTGTTTATATTAAGCAAAGTTAACTATGACACTAAATTGGTAAAATTTAGGTGTTTATACATGTATTCATTTATCACATATTACATCCTTATGCACACATAATCCAATACATAGGGGAGAATTAAATATTTTTTAGTCATTATTTAAATTATTGGATAAATAGACAACACCCATTGAAATAAGGATCCTTAAGGTATCTCAAAACCATGAGCCCACTAACCCATTCTTCCTATAGTCACTCCAAGAGTGAAGAAGATAGTGTTTGATAATTTGAAAAATAGTGATAAAATATGTGCATGATCCATATACATCAGAATAAATATGATAGAAAACACAAAAGGATCCATTTAGTTACATATATATCTAGTTAGTATTATTTATAGGACACCTACATCAAATTCAGACACATGAATCGATACAACTATTTAGATCTGACACAACTATTTGATGCCACAAATTTTTTTTCCTAGAAGCTGATGATTGTTTTAGGATCATATTCAATTGTAATTATAGCCTATTCCATATTATACATACATGATCATAGTAAAATAGATAAATATCATTTGTTTTCTATTCATTGTAGTATCTATCAATACTTGTACTTTAATCTTTTTATTAACCTAAGTTTAAAAATTCTCAAACTAGAATTAAATATTATTACATATATTTAAACAAGAGCAGAAGTTATAGCAAGATACTCTAAAAATTCCAAGGGCATAAGGCTTAGGCCAAATTCTTGGATATTGTGGAAGAACTATCAATTCCATAACTTATGCTCTTGTTTAAATATATTTAATAATATTTAATTCTAGTTTGAGAATTTTTAAACTTAGGTTAATAAAAAGATTAAAGTACAAGTACTGATAGATATTACAATGAATAGAAAACAAATGATATTTATTTATTTTACTATGATCATGTAGGTATAATATGGAATAGGCTATAATTAGAATTGAATATGATCCTAAAACAATCATCAGCTTCTAGGAATATTTTTTTGTGGCATCAAATAGTTGTGTCAGATCTAAATAATTGTATCGATGCATGTCATGGCTAGTGGTTCTAAAATCTTGGTTATTAAAATCTTGTATTCTTCCAGTGAATTGGAACACATTCTAGTTTCCCTTTACAAATCTTGAGCTAGTGGTTCTAAAATCATTTGTAAAAATATTATATCACAACTATTTGATGCCACAAAAAAATATTCCTAGAAGCTGATGATTGTTTTAGGATCATATTAAATTCTAATTATAGACTATTCCATATTATACCTACATGATCATAGTAAAATAGATAAATATCATTTGTTTTCTATTCATTGTAATATCTATCAATACTTGTACTTTAATCTTTTTATTAACCTGAGTTTAAAAATTCAAGATATTATTTATCTAAGTTTTATATTTAATTATCTTGCTCATTAGGTTATTTCACCATCCTTGTGTAAAATATAATATAATACCCCTTAACCATAGATTCCTTAACACATCTAAATTTATGGTTAAACAATTACATTATCTAAGGCATAACCTCGATGAGACCATAATTAGGATTGTGACAAAGCACAAGAAGGAATTATAGCCCATATAGACTTAAGATTCCTTTGTTAATTATTTTTAGAAGGAAATATATCCCTTCAAACACTATGATAATGAGTACATGAATTTAAATTAGTTTTGATAGTATAATCAGTAATTAGTGGAAGACTACACCAATAAGTTCCATGATTATGTTGTACAGCTACATGATGACCTCATGGAGAAACATAAGGTGATGAATTAAATCAACATACTCTAATTTTATATTCATGTAAATATGGACTTGTAAACTTCCAACTCTCTATGTAAATCATACCACAATGCCTACAAGATCAAAGATAAGGTAAATATGAATGAATAATTCCCCTCTTCATCTATAATTATCTGTAAGGGCTAGCCCATGCATAATTTACCATCTCAACCCCTTTGATTAAATTAGGTCACACATTGTCATGAAGATCAACCTAATAAGGTTCAATGGTTTCATAAGGCTCCTATACCTTATAACTAAAAATAATAAAGAATAAACTAGGAAATAAGTGGTGTCACTATATTCTCTCACATGCCCATGATGATTTTGAAAGCCACACACAATCATCCTTTCTCATACAATCTATATCAAGACTCATAGCCATTACATAATTGTATCTTTCATGTGGAGTTTTAGGTTAAATGGAAATCTCTTCATGTCATAATTGAAAATTGGAATTGAAATAACATAATTTTACAAGATGCAACTCAATGTATTACACTTACTACTATGGAATATATGTGCCCATTCTCACTTCAGTGGCTTTAGTCAAGAACTTAAATAAATGTCTATAAATAATATACTTCATGTATAAATTTAATGTAGTAGAAGATAATGTCACATATGACATGACACCTCTTGTGGTTTGGAACATAATTATAGGAAGACTAAAGTTATTTTAATGTGAATATATATATTAGGCAAAGATAGAAATGCATTTTTCATGTCAAATATTGGTTCTTAAAGCTTCTTGATTCATCTCTAATTACCAAATTTGTATTGGTATTTACCAAAAATGTCATGACTAATCTTTCAAATGAAAATTATTTTATGATTCATGTTTATTCTTGAGAGATCTACATGAGATAAAAATAAAGCAATGGAAAAGTGCACCATGTTAACAACAATGTAGTAATAGTAATTTGAAAAATTAATAAATAACCATGGTGAATTATTTTTAGATCCAAATATCCTACTAGCACAATGTGTAATAAAAACTATGTCTATATTATTACTATATTTCCTCTTTCAAACATATCTTTGTATCATAGATAAATTTTGGAGAATGATGAATTATAACACCAAATGCAATAACTTATTGATCAAATAAATATCATGCTTACCTTTTTGTCATATTAGACTCTCATAATCCTTTCTTTAAATAAGGATGGAACTTGATGCCATTGAATATAGTATTTCATTCTCAAAAAACTAATGGTGAATAATAAGTACCCACTTCCCTATATATACAACCTCCTGGTCCAATTTTAAGGCACTTTGTACTTCATCAAGATCACCAAAAGTCAAGTTACCACTAGGTATCATTTTATCTTATATACCTATAAAAGATAGATTTCATGAAATGAGAAGTATTATAAAAATGTCTAGTCATGCCTTTTAATTTGAAAAATGTACCAAAAACATTTATGTACCTAATATATGATATACTTTGGTCATTTATTAACTCCACCATTATCTACATAGATGACATCCTCATCTACATAAATCCTTGAGATATCTATAACATGTCTCACATGTGTTAGATACTCTACATAATCTCATGTTATAACCTTATTTATCTAAGTATTCATTCATCTTCATAATAATCTAGTACGTGGGATACATCATCAACCACATTGGTAGACATGTAGATCCAAAGAAGGTCAAGGTGGTCCAAGATTTTCATAATCCATGCAATCTGACAAAATTGTGGATTTTTATTGTAACTTCCAACTTCTACCATAGGAATTTTTTCAAATTCTCTCATATCACATGGCCTCTCATTTAGATCATGTAGGCCAAATAAAATTTCAAATATATGATTACATAAAGACATGATTTTGAGGTTCCTAAGAAATAACTTTACATAACACTTATTTTCATAATGCTTAACATTTCTCACTCCTTTTAATTTCACACCAATGCATTTTAATTTTAAATCATCATAATAGTCATGTAACATGGGCATCCCACCACATGCCACTAAGAGATATTTAAATAAATATGTCTATAGTAATCTTCCTAAAAGTTTTATTAATAAAGTAGTGGTAGCATTAAATTATGGGTAAATATATAATCATTCATTCTAATATTATCCACTATACTATTTGTAATAATAAAGAAAGTTGTAAAATTTTCACCACATGAAGAGGATAAATTACTTGTAGTAGTTCCATGCCATGATAATGAAAAATAAGGGAAATGATAAAAAATAAATTGATTTTCTTAGTCAATCAATAGTCATGAATTCATCATAGTATTGGACATGTTCATCCATAAATTTTTATATTGGATATCCCTTTACTCATATTACAAGAACTTTATAGATTCCTACGCTTATGCTATAATAGTAAACAAGTTTGGTAGTTATACTTGTATAAAAATTATATATATATATAAGGTTGGCCATATTTGTGTTCTTGAAATTTCATCTCACCAAAGACTCATTTAATAAATTCACTATGAAAAAACATTAGACCAATTCAACATTAATAAGACTCTAGTTGCATTTTAGTCATACAAGTACATAGATATAGAGCACCACATAAAGTCTTAAAATATTTGTTACATTTTAAATCCCATTAAAAAGAAACTAAGAATTTTAACTTGTCTACCAATTCCATCTAGACCATGGAAATCCATCAACATTAATTCCATGACTGTATATCCTATCTCAAAGAACCAACATTATTTTTTGTTTGTTTGAATGGATAGGTTTTGAAATATGGCCATCATGGTTTTATGAAAGAAAGGAATAAACATAAATACCCCTATGTGGGATTTATAAAATATGTATGGGTTCACTTTGGACTACAAAAATCCATCATTTCTAATCAAGACCCATGATTTATGAGTATATTTTGTGAAACATTATGATGTAAGACTATCCTTAAAAAATAAAAATCTTACATCACTTGAGTATTATTATATGAATGAATATATAACCAAGGTGACAAGGCACAACCATGAAATTATATATAAGGAATAAAATCATGCACACAAAATTTTGAATAAGTATCACAGTGGGTTCATTTTGGTCACATTTTTTTATTGTTTGGTTCATGTAAGAGGAATAGAGTGTGTAGTAACATAAAAATTTTGACCCAAAAGAAATAACATAATTGGGCACAATAGTAACTATATCATAACATTAGAGCATTGTCTCATTAAATATTTGATTTTAATGTACATAAATATTGGTGTGTAGGCTAAAATGGGAGTGTAAAATAAAATTGGCATACAAATCCATTAGCACAGTTCAAGGTAATATTGACTCCAAATTTCTTGGAATGAATCTTTAACTTCAAGATCACTATAGATGGATTATAAGGATATTTTTTACTTATTTATGTTTGTGTCTAAGGATAGAAACATTTGGGGTATATGTTGGCTTATGATTCTTGCATGAATATATCTTGACACGTGAGACATATGAAATCTTATACAAGGAAATACAAGGCTTAGAATTTCACTTTGGAGAAGATTCTTCCAAATTTAAAAGAGATATCATGAGGAAGAAAGGGTCATTGAATACTATTGAGGTATGTTCTTTTTGTTAATATTAAATCATTTTTTTATTGATTTCAAAGTCATATCATTAATATCAAAGTTAAGATAAGATGCTATTAATACCAAATTCAGAGTTGAGACCATGCATGGTTAGATGGTATGTGATAGAATTATTTTGAAAAAAGTGTTTTAAGGTGACCTGGTAATTCCTCTAAGATTGGTGGTATGTCAAAGTCTCGATCATGATATAAGGTAAGCTACTATTGAGTACTATGTGTCTTAAAAAGCTTAGTCTAGTCTTGAGAGAAGGTGTATGCATAAAACATAGTAAATCTTGGTGATTTGTGTCATTATAGGAATATATATTGAATAAAGATATGAAAACATGAGCAAGAGGCAAAAAATAATTTAAATAAGTTTCAAGGTCAACTTTTGAGGCTTAGTCCTTACATGAAGATCAAGTGAGAAGGCATAGGCATGGTAGGATATTGTATTGAGTCCTATGTGAATTGTGTGAATAAGGTTGGAATAATGTGAGCATTATATGAGTTAATTTGACATTTGGATGAGGTATTGAGAATATTACAAGATGTTTCAAGGTATGATCATGTTCTAAGAATGACTGGCAGTTTAAAGAATAGTTTATAAAGAGACATTGTATATCCTAATGAGGGTTAAAGTTCATTACCACAGGTGGAAGAGATATTGAAAGAATAAAAATAGTTTTGATAGTTTGTGTTAATTAAATTCACTAAGTTTAAGGTAATATCCTAAAGGTTAAAACATGAAAATTAGTGTTAAGGATTTTTGTGTGCACAGAATGGGGTGTTGTAAACCCGAGAAGGAATTTATTATACTCATTGGGATGTGAAACATTTGCATGAGATCCTAATTAGTTCATGAAAGTTGGGTAAGGTCAATATATTTATTTTATTTTCATTTTTTTTGTATTTTATGGGAAATATTTTATGAATGATTCCTAAGAAGGAAAACCAGTCAAAACCCTCCTAATGACCCAATAGTAATGATCTTGTTGGTTATGGCTCAAAATGGTTTTTTTACCTAGTTTGATGTTCTTAAAATTTAAATTACTCTTCTAAGTTTGTCTAAGTGGTTTTTTCTGTTATAACAATGAATAGAAGTTATAGGAAACCCCTTGTTTCTCATAATTTAAATGTAACAGACAAGGTTGACCAAGTCAAAGCATGAAAATATGTGGAGGATGATGTGTGATACTTATAGTTTATTATAATTTAATTATTTTAGTAGGTTTCATCCTAAAGTTTTCTAAATTTATCACGGAATTTTTCCTATTGTTAAAAAGGTCTAATGAGCAAGATAGTGAGAAAACCAGGTAGTAGTGAGAAAGATATTAGGGATTGGCTTAAGAAGATTAGGGATGAATAAAAATTCATGGGTTTATTATTAAATACCTATTTATAATATCCCCATTTTTTATAATATTTTTTTATGCAAAAAAAATGCTAAAAGTTGTTTTCAAAGTGATATGTCTAACACAGTGAAGTATGTGTAGGGTGAAGATGTGAGATTAGTCTGTAAGACCAATATGGATATTAAAAATTGTAATATATATTTTATAGTAATGATTAAGGTTAATTTAAATCCATTTTAATATCATAAATTTTTTACTAAAGGTTTTCTAAGACTTGATCTTCTTGACTTTGTTTTTTATGATATAGACAATTTTCTATGTAAGATTGAGAATGATATTCCTAAGTGTTTTTGCATAGTATCAAAGAATAAAATGCACATGAATTTTTTATATAGGTATAAAATGTTAATTTTAACAAATTTTTATGAATTATAAACTCCTATGAATATGTAAAAATTCAAAGGTTCTTGATTATATTTTTGAGACTTGTTTGTAGTTCTAAGTGAGCATATGAAGTTGATCAGTTTGAGGTCTTTTTCCCCATTTGATGAATTATAATGTACATTATGTTTTAAATAATTTCATGGATATTATATAAATTTTATTTTTTAGTATTTTTATGTCTAAATTAGAGTATATGATTCATATTTTCAAGATAGATTTTTTGGCAGTAAGAAGGCTTTTTGGCAAGTAGACCTAATTGTGTGGTTCAAAGAGTGAAACAAAATAAATGGTGTTTGGGACATAAGGTGAGATTATAAGAGGTATATTTGAGTATTTTTTTTTAAAAAAATCCATTTTTTTAGTCTTAATTTGTTCTAAATATGTCTAAGTGAAGCATATGCTTAGAGAAAGCCTAATTGCATTAGGTCTCTATTAGGCCTAATGGTTGTTTTAGACCTTAAGGGTAATTACTAACCTATTTGGTTGTTGTTTCACTTATTAAATATATGTAATGATATATTTAAAGGGTGATCCAATTATTTTTAGGTTATTTTATAACCAATATAGGTAATATCAAGAGTCAAGTCTAAAGAGAAGGCCTAATAGGCCTAATTTGACTAGTTAGAATATTGAGGACTTGAGTGAATGATATAGAGCTTTATAAAATAGATAAAGGGATTGAGGATAATAAAATAGGAATTATTATTATGTAATTAATATATAATAATATTTATACATGTGATAATCAAGGCCATTTGACCTAATTCTACCAAAGAAAGGGTTAGTTGAGTGATAAGGCCTAATAGGTTATCTGAGAGAGAGAGAAGAGTGAGAAGAGAAAAAGGAGATAATATTCAGTTGAGTGATAAATATGTGTTATAAGGTGATAATATATTAAATTTATATGATTTTTTTAAGATTTACCTAGGGTTTTGGATCCTCCTTTCAAGTTGGTGCTTGCTAAAGGACTAGTTGGGTTGGTGCTTGACTAGTGAGGGGTTTGCTAGTCCTTGTGGGCTTGGTGCCTCACTAAAAGTTTGATTAATTGATTATAGTACTATATTATAAGATATGCATCAATTATTTTTATCCCCCAATATATTTTCCCGCATAAATCTTATGTTCTTATTTTTTTTGCTTTTATAGATGCTTGTGTATGCATTGATTAATATATGTATGTGAATGAGTGCTTCATGGATGTTAAGTAAAATTGAATAAATATTCACCACCCCCTCTTAGTAGATATAATTCCAACATTTTATATCATATCAGGTCCTTTTAATAATTTCTAATAACCTAAATGAGATTCAAAACAAGTGAAGATGGCTAGTCAAGCACAAGGTGGTTTTTATATAAGCATGGCTCCATTGTTTAATTGATTAAATTATAATTTTTGGAGTGTCAAGATGAGAAAATATCTGATATATCATGGTCCTAATATTTTTAAATCATTCTGAGATAGATATACTTCACCCACTATTCCTCCTATAGATGCAGTAGGAAAGAAGGCTAGTGACAATAATTTAAAAGCAATGAATGATATTATGTGTGGCCTATCAGAAGCAGAACATATAAAGGTGATGCATTGTATGTCTACCAAATAAATGTAGGATAAGTTGAACACTATTCATGTGAGATAATCCAAGGTCAAATTTTCCAAGTTAAAAACTCATAAAAGACAATTTGAAAGCCTAAAAATGAATGAATATGAGACCATTACAGCCTACTTGTTGAGGGTTTATCAAGTGGTCAACATAATTAGAGTTCTAGGTGATGTAAGATTTCTAATTTTCACCCCAGATAAAGAGAGAAATGTTCAAGTGCTATCCTCAAAAATATTACAACATAGAAGTGACCTTAGACTGTGGGTTGTCTAGTTTATAGGTCACATGTCTATTTTTTATGGGTCTATCTCCCCTATTATGGTAATGAAGTACTTTTTAAGACCTAAATATTTCAAAAAGAAAAGGGAGAAGGATGTGAAAAATAAATAAAGAATATAAACTAGGTGGTGATGTACCAATTGATGAATGTTCCACTCTCAACTTTTTTCATTTGATAACTGCTAATGAATCTAATGGAGACAAGGATTGATCAAACTCTTTAACAATGTTTCAAACATGAATGTTTTGCATGAAGGTTGGGTAGAGACATAAAACTTAAATAATATAAATAAATAAGTCTATGTTAGAGTATTTCATGTGTTTACTCATGTTTTTTAGTGTCTTGATATCTATTTAATCTTGTAATGGGTTATTGTTTTATCCTACATTAGTTAGATTAGCTAGGTTTCTATTTTGCCTTGCCTATATAATCAAGTGCTTTGTAATAGCTTCACATATCATTCTCTCATAGTATAAATAAGCATTTTATTTCCTTTTTATTTCATTTCATTTGTTTGTATCTATATCTATGAGTTTTTTGTTGATAACTCTTCAAGATCTTGGCTTTATGGAATGTTATTACCATTCCTAACATGGTGCCAGATCATTGAGATTTTCAACCATACTATTAAGATTTTCATTTTTAGATAATATTATTTTTATTCCATCCTTATGCATTGGAATCCTTCTTGCTAATTATTTTTTAAATTTTTTATTTTTTAGTTATGTCTTCTTTCCTTGTTTCCATAATTTGAGGAGAGAAAGTCTCATTTTTTTAATGTATAAAACCAAAAGAGGAGTAGAAGGAATTTGAGGAGAGAAGGAAGGTGGAAATAATTGATTTGGTGTCTTTTTTTCTCATTGCTATCATTATCTGAGGCATTGGAAAGAGAAGAAATGGATAAATCTGCTAGTAAAGTGGAGAAAACGTGTTGAAGTATTCATTTTTGGCATTACATTTCCTTCTATGTGGCATCATTATTTACCTCATTTGATACTTTATTTGAGAGAGGAGAGAGGGCTATGTGGAGTCTTTTTTTTTTTTAATCTCTATGTAATTTGTTGATTAAACATTGAGTATTGCATAGTGAATCTACATTGGAAATAAAAGCTACGAATATCATTGAAGTATGAAAAACCAAAAGAAGAGGAGCACTGAATTTTTTTCTTTGATTTTTCTAAACTACTACTTTATTTTTTGAGAATAACTCTTGTATTTTTTTCCTACAACTATTATATGCTAACTTTTGATATGTTACATGTAAAATAAGGCAAAGAGAGAGGTGTGTAAAATTAACATGTTTTTTTCCTTTATAAAGAATTTTTGTGCCCCAAGTTTGAATAAAATTTTGAATTTGGATCTGTACTTTTGTTGGAGGCATTAGAGACTAAGAGTAAATTTTAAAGGAGAAGAGAAGTGGAATCAAAAATCTCTACAACTACTGCATTGGAATGAATCAAAGCATTTTTTTTTACTTCTGCACCATTTTCCATGGTTGTGTAGGAATTTTCCTTGTAATTATGTGTTAAAGCATTAATTTTGTCTTTTTATATCACTTAACGAAGATTGAAATATGTGCTCAGTACCTAAAACAGTCATTCATATTTTTTTCCTCTCAAACATAGTTTGAAAATAATTATTTTTCTTTATTAAGCTATTTTTAAAAAAAAGAGGAAGTCAAACTTGTTTGCATGCATCCCAATATCACCAGCAAGGTTATTTTTCACTTTAGTTGGATTCTATAAGTCCATGGTGAAATTATGGTCCAACGAGTAGTTGCACACCTATGTTTTTTTTATTTTGGCTACTAAAATCAAATCACAGTGTTTTTTAATTATTTTGGCCCATTTTTACATAAAATCAAAATGCTTGGAACTTTTGAACTGTAACTCAAATTTGAGTTCCATTTTTTTTCAAAAGGGTATGTTTTTTTATTCTCTATCCATTGGTGTTATCAAATTGTTAAAATTCAATAATTTTATAAAGTTCTAAATTGGGAGGGTCTTATTATAATACATCTTTTTGAGGGGTTGTCTTGGTGTCAATTTTTGTATACCCTTTGCATTCTTTCTAATCTTGGTGATTAGTTGGCATGACATTTACATATGGCATTGATCATTGTGAGACTTTTAATACACATAATCAACACACATAGATACCTATAATAGAGACAATCATTAAGTGCAAAGGATTATAGTCCTTAATGAATGCAACATAATGACAATTGACAAGAAAATTTGAAAAAAATTAAAATTAGTGTAAGTTTGAAGAATGTATGGGATTGATTGGGAGTTATGTGAGTGATAGTCTCTTTTTTTATTTTTATGGGTGTGATACTCCATTTAAAATGTGGACTATGTTAAAAGGGTTGTTTTGGAAGGTAGACCACTTGAGAGTGATGCAACTTGAAGTGGAACTTACTTCACTTAATCCAGATGATTTTACTTCTATTTTAGACTACCTCACTAAATTAAAGAATTTGTTAACATAGTTGAAGGGGAGTGGTTGAGATAAAATGGATGAAGAGTGTGTATACTTAATCTTGTCTAAGTTGAGTGGGCTATTTTGAATCTTTGCATCTAATTTTTTCTCTAGTATGGATGCATTAGGTACTACATTCACAATTCTAGATATTGAGTTCTTTTTTGAGAGACTCACTAGGGAGTAATCCAAATTATCTCACCTTGAGTTTTCCATGTCTCAAAAAGCATTAGTGGCCTCACATCCTAAGACTAAGGGAAAATCTAGGGGAAAGAATAAAAAAACTCCTCTTCTACCTCAAAATGTACCTAAGCCCACCAAAAATTATAAATTTAAACCCAACCATCTTCCCAATTTAAGAATAAGTCTAATCTATCTTGTTTCTACTATGGGGGGACTGGCCATGAAGATTCTAAGTGTTTCAAGAGAATGAAAGCCTCAGAGGATGTTATTAGGAAACACAAGATCCATATCTACACTCCACCATCCCATGAGCATGGAAAATCACTTAATGTTGTCGGGAGAATCATAGTCACCTATTTTAGATTGTTGTGTTTTATATTCTAGGACTTCACACCATATGACTTCTTCCAAGGAGTACTTTTTATCTCTTGGTTTGAATTCTACTTCCAACATTGAGGTTGAAGACTCTTCCTTCATTTATGTTAAGGGGAAGGTGACATATATCTAGATGGTGGCCACATCAATGATGCATTTTATGTTCTAGACATCACTACCAATTTGATTTTAGTTTATTAGATTTGTCATTTTGGTCAAGGCAAAATAGTGACTTTCACACCATAAGGTGTTAAAGTTTAATCTTTGTTGATCATAGTTCTGGGCTTTACTATTTTGAGTGTTTTGATGATACTTATCCTTTAGGGATGTATTTAGTTTCTCATGT
This sequence comes from Torreya grandis, assembly GCA_037957365.1. Classification (NCBI taxonomy): domain Eukaryota; kingdom Viridiplantae; phylum Streptophyta; class Pinopsida; order Cupressales; family Taxaceae; genus Torreya; species Torreya grandis. The sequence goes on from JARHVA010000940.1 coordinate 736,989, forward strand.
AGATTCTAAGAGTTGACTTTGGCATGAGATATTTGGAAAACTAAACTATAGATATTTGAAGGAGTTGAGCACTCACAACATGGTAAAGGGTCTTCTTACAGTTTCATGTCTTGATAGAGTCTATCCTAGTTTTGCATTTAGGAAAAAACACCAGGATCTATTTCCTAAGGGAATGTCTATGAGAGATTCTTCACCACTCGATCTTGTGCACAGTGATTTGATGGTCCTTCCCACTCCTTTCAATGGAGTTAAGTATGCACTTACCTTTATTAATAATTTATCGAGACATACTTGGGTTTATTTCTTCAAGTACAAGAGTGATGTCTTTGCTCACTTCAAAGTCTTTAGATATTTGGTCAAGAAATAGTAATCAAGTTGCATCAAGAAGCTTATACAAAAAATGGTGGGGGGAATAATCCAATCGAGAGTTCACTAATTTTTTAGAAGTCCATGGTATTGTTCACCAGCATTCTATTGCATGTACTCCATAATAGAATGGCTTAGCAGAGAGGAATAACCAAACTTTGAAGGAGATAGCTAATTGCATGATGAATTCTTGATATTTACCTCTTATATATTGGGTAGAGGTAGTTAATTATGTGAAATACATTTAAAACCACACACCACATAAATCAATTGAGAATTTGACTCTAGAAGGAGTATTATTATTGTATGATAATGGTGATGAGAGAATGATGTTTGAAAAATGTTCTAATATCAGTTTGAGTGATATCTTTGAGAAGCAGTATGAATGAGGATAGGTCAATTTGTCAAATATAAAGCATATTTCAATGCTTTATCTAGACTTTGTGAGATGGAATTTTTAGGTGGCATGATGATATGAGTGAGCTCCAAAGAATAATTAGTATGCTCTAAAGATCTGTGGAAGCAATTTTGAAGATGCTCTAAATGAGCTATGAAGATGAGCATGCTCCAAATAGAATGCTCTAAAAAATACCTGATGGTACTTGAGAATGAGAGAGATTGATTATGGCTATACATGAGGTATTGAGGACCTCAAAAATGATTATAATATCAGCTCTGAAGATCTATATATAAAGCACTGAAGATGTTATGAAGATGCCCTAATCAAGCTTCGAAGATCTATAAGTAGCTCCGAATAAGTTCTATTGAAGTTTCAAATAAGAGTGAGGGTATGATATTGTTTGATCATACATAAGAGACATTAAAACATAGGAGAGTTTCAAGTTGAAGACTATAGAGTGGTTAAAAGGCTAGATTCAAGGACTAATAAGACTTACAAGTCAAGGCTTAGAAAGTAAGAATAGAGATGGTGGCCAAATGTGATAATAGGATCAGTTTTCATGAAATAAGTGAGTAGTTGAACATTAAAAAAGTTAATTAAAGTTGTTTTGACTATGTGCATGAATTTTTCTACCCACACATCTCTCTTTTCATTGAGGTCTCTATTGATTATGAAATCCTTGATGCTTGGGTGTACTAACATGAGTATGATATTATTATTAGACACCATGTGCCTAAATTTATTCAATATTGTCATCACAACAAACACATGTTTATATAAAAAACTATAATTTTATTCATATCCTTCTAAGGCTTGACTAAATATTGAAATAGGTTATTCTATGCCTTCACCATTCTATTACATTAACATGGTAGGAATTGCATCTAATGTGGAGATGGCATAAAAGTAGAATTCCTTGCTGAAATTATGATTAATAAGTGTAGGGGCATGATGTTCTTCCTTAAATATTTCTACCCTCTCATAATGTTCTTCCTTAGTAGAGATACATACCTTGTCCTTTCTCATGTATCCATATTCATTTGATCATCATATTGGTGTTGGAAATTGCTTTGGTTATTATGGTAGAATTTTGCCTCTTGCATGAGAAAACATACAATTTGTTCATCATTGTTAAAAACCTGAAAACTCACCTAATTTTTAGGTACATATAGCCTACATATTACCTATATTTTTTATTCACTTTGATTTCCTTGTACTTCCTCTACAATATCATATTCATCTCTAATGGTTCCAAGCCTATCTACATGATGATTAGCTTCCCTTGGTATGGATTGTATGTTGAATTCCAATTAATATTATATGATGCCCCATAATCAATTATTATAGGCCTTAAATTAATGTTTATTTACTATACTAATACCCCATACTTGTTTCATAATAAACTAGATGTCATCCTTTAATTGAAGGAGTTGGACACCTCTCCTTCTTACTTCTTGCAACCCATGTAGAAGAACTTCATACTTAGTTGTGTTTGAAGTGAAGATGAATTTGAACCTTATATATGATTATTATTTCTAATTTTATGTGGAAACAAACATCACTCCAGCCCCACTTCCATTCTTTGACCTTAATCCATCAAATAATAAGTTCCACAAACCATCATCTTCTTGAATTATGCTTGTTAGGGTAAGAATAGTAGTACATTCCTCATACATATAGAAAACTCACAAATATACCTATTAAATGGTGTTATAGGGGTCAAATACATGATTTTCATCTACCCATTTATCTATGTATAGATCTTATATGCCCTCAAGATGATCATTAGGCTCTCATTCACTAGCATTCTCATCTTTATCAAGTATGATGTAATTGACATTTGAAGGATTGGGAATATAGGGTTCTAAGTGGAAATTTGAAAGATAATAAGAAAAAATATTGACCCTAGTCCCATATCTAGTCCTAAACACCATGTATGACCAATTAGAGGAAAGGTAACCCCAAATATTTATAGTAAAGTCTCTAGATAGGCATAGGGTAAAGTATGGGGGTAAATCAACAACCATGGCATCCTTAGTAATAACATAATTTGGATAGGTTTATAATGTAATATTTAATTAATTTAATACACCTAATACCTTGGAGGGAGATCCATCTAAATTTAAGACACCTTTTTCATTAGGCACATACTTGAGCTCTAGTTTGTTTGCTATGGCCTTGGGCATGACTAAGGTTGAGACACTAGAATCTATCATAAAATTATGGACAAGATAGTCCCTTATTATGATTTATAAGTAAAATAGAGGGGGATTAATATCCTTAGGGGCTTGAACATGACTAGGCTGAGCATCATTTAGATAAACAACACTTACCTTATCATATGCCTTGTTCACATGTGAGGTCTTGGAGAGTTCATGTTGGATAATGTATTTCTACCCTAGAATAGATAGATCATCCCACAAATAAATGTTGATGTTGGACCTCTTCATGTAGTCCACAATGTTAAATAGAGACCTAGGTAATACTTGGAGGTACAAATTCCACTTGACACTTGAGTGATTTCGGGAACAAATGGAGCCTTCTATTGCTTCCTATGTGCCTGAGGTAATTATTGAGTTAGAGGGATCTTATTGGTTACACTTTGAGTGGAACATTGTTGGGAGACTTTATGAATTGTATAAGATACCTTATGTTTCCCAAAAATATCTTCCATCATCCTCTTTGTATCCATTGTATGGGTTATAACTATATCATCTTCTTTTTGTGTAATCTAACCCAAATTTGCTACCATATGTTCAAATATATGATCCCCCTCTTGAAATTTCACATAACTAGTGCTAGATGGTGATTTTATCATATTACCTTGTTGTTTTCTTGAAACCTCTATTAGTGTCATGGTAGGCAAGTCACCTTGAGTCATTGGAGGACCTTATGGTGGAGGAGGCATTATTGCATGGCCTTGAAATAGAGGAGCTTGTTGTTAACTTGGATTTTGATAGGTTCTCCACTAGTAGACATTACCATATCATAGTACTTCCCCCATGAATACTACCATTGGCCTTTTTGTGTAATGATATTTTTTGTGGGTACCAAGGCTCTTGATCTACTTGAAGCTATGGGGTTGTAGTTGTTGTATTGCTTAGCTTGAGTGATTTGGACCTGGGCTTGTTGGTTTGGTGGATAATGAGGCCTATTATAAGAATAAGATTGGTATGGGGCCTGATAAATTTTTTTATAAGGTCTATATGAGATCTAATACTACCTCTCTAAATCCACCATCTTATTGTTTTATGATTTCAAAAAGCCTTCAGTTTTCCCAAGCCTATCTTCTTGAGTGTCATCATAATTTCCCTTGATTGTTTGGTATAGGTAATGGAAAAATGGTAGGTGGAGTTGATTGGAGCTTAGGAAATAGGGGAATGAGGGGTATTAGTGTTAGTTTCCTTACTTTTATTAAACATTTTTTTTCCCTTATAGTGATTTCATAAGCCTCAGGTAAAGTTTTCCCACACATGAATTGGATCATAACTACAACATCTGAGTTCAAGGCTCTTAGGTAGTAAAATAATGAATAATTGGGTGTGGGATTAATGATAATATGGATTCTATCCCAATCACTTTGAAATATATAGTTGAAATCAACCATAGATTCTTTGGGTGCCCCCTTGATTGAGTCGAGCTTTTTAACTAATGGCACATGGTCACAACTATCTTCAAAGTTCTTAAAAATACACTCACCAAAATCATACCAAGTATTTATTGAGGCAAGAGTTATAGATATATACCATTACAAGGATTTTCCTTTAAAGGATGTGACTCTTAGTCTCATGGCTACATTCTATTGGATGATATTATACATTGAGCATAGGTTTTCAATGTCAACTATGTTCTCCATAAGAGTGGTGGAGTTTTCTTATATAAAATTAGATAAAATTTTCAAGGTGGCTGGGATATCATAATATTATTAGAAGTTAAGAGGGATGCCACCATTGAAAGGAATAAAGGCTTGCAATATACACCTTACCATTAAGATTGGTTAACTTTTAGGAGACTGTGTATGGGAAGAATTTTTAGAGTTTGGAGATGTGGGATAATTGAGGGTGTGAGGTTGGGATTTGAAATAAGAACCCTCTTTCTTCTTTTAATAGATAGTGTCGATTCAACAAAATAAACTTGCTTACCTTTTAAATCAGATCTAATAGAGATTTGGTGCATAAAATTGCCTTCTAATCTACTGATGACTATCATAAGCCCTCCAAATGTCTTTCCACATTGTCAATATTTCCAATATATATGTCAACATGTCTTGATTTTTGTCCCACTAGGAGGTCCAAATTTTTTTGAGTTCTAGGTTTCACCCTAGATTAGGAGAGAAGTATTCATGTTCTATCCTCAAACCTAGTCCAACATGGGAGTGTCCTTAGACTATGGGTTGTATATTTTTTAGGTCACATCTATAGTTTTCATGGGTCTAGATCCCCTAGTATGAAAATGTATTTCTTTACAAGACCTAAATATTTCATAAACAAAAGTGAGAAGGATGTGAAAAATAAATCAAAAATCTAACCTAGGTGGTGATGCACCAATTTATGAATGATCCACTCTCAAATATTTAATTTGATAACTAATTATGAATCTAATGGCGACAAGGGTTGATCATACTCTTTAAAAATATTTCAAGCATGAATTTTTTGGATGAAGGTTAGGTAGAGACCTAAAACTTAAAGGATAGAAAGATATAGGTCTATGCAAGACACTATAGACTCATAACACTTCAATGGGAGTCTTGCTTGTTAAAACTTCGTACAACCTACAATAAACTAACATAATTGAAGAAAGGTACATGAAGTACATATAGATGATGAATAGAAACATACATTCTATATATCAAACTCCAATAAAGTACAATTAACATTCAACTAGAATCTAAAATTATCTTTTATTTCTTCAAAAGAGTTTACAAAATGCTTTTGGTAGAGCTTTGCTACACCTAGCCGAGGAATGGCTAAAAATATGTCAATTCTTACATTTATAGATAAAATTGAAGACATGAGATGTAAATCCCAGCATAGTAGGGGTCACCAATGAACCAAAAATGGCATAGGGTAGTTATATAAGCTTATCCCTCTCCTTGAGCTTTGACATCCATCAATGAGACCAATTTTGGAATTATGGAGGATATAACTCCTCCAATTAACCTCATTAATTTATTAAACATTATAAAACTACCTCAAATTTCCCTTCTTTGGTAGTTATTTAATGCACATGGGGTGTAATAGGTCCACTTAAGGTGTTTGGCAACCTTTCCACCAATATGCATGCCAAATTGTTCATGAACTACCTTCAACCTACAATAATGGCTTCCATTATGGTATAGTCTCACCTATATTACTATTAAAATTCTTGAATATGGTCCATTAATGGCTTCACACCACCCTTTGCTCCCTAGATCCTTCCATTTACATGATAAATAAGCTTGTATGGTTTGATCTTCAAACTTCTACTCACATCATCTATGTGAGTTATCCAATAGTTGAATTTAGGATCCAAATCCATATCATGAGACTTAAATAATCCTTGGATATCCTTTATTTTATTTACATTTTTATTCTTCAAGGTTCTTCACCTATAACATACATTACACTTGCCTCACTAGGCCAATTAGTCTATCTCACAGACTAGAAATTTAGATGGAGATGATAAGAATACTTTTAGTTACTCCCATGGTATGTATTGATGTTGGATGGATATAAAAAGTATTGAAAATACTCCATCAATGGTTTAGAACTCCTCCTTAGGCTTTACAATACAAATTTTGACTGAAACCTTGTAAATTTTCTTGTTCATGAGACATCAGTACAATTTTTATACTACCCAAGACCATAAGTTGAAGCCCCTATGAGTTACTTAGATGATCCAAGTGGTAGACTAACAAATCATGACTAAAATAATTCATTTTTGCTTAAGCCTCTCTAGACTAGTCATTATTAGGGTTTAATCAAAGTTTTAGGGGATTTGGGAGTTTTAGACCTGGTTTATGAAGAATTGAACTTGGGTTACTAAAATAAGTACACCAATCTAAAGCCAATTATACCTCTCACCTCTCATGAACATTCATACCCTCAATGTGTAACCTTCAAGCTATTATAATCACCTCAATGTGGTCCTTATATGAAGAATTTTCTCTTTGAATGATCTTTGCATGTTAGCAAGTAGAAATCTATCTTGTGATGGATTCTTAAAGGTTTGGGTTAACTCAAAGGGATTTGTAACAATGTAATAATGTCCCCCAAGAGGATTCAAAACAATCCAAATATTCAAACTATGTTCTACTCCACCCCTTTGATGGTATAACCATAGTGAAGGCTGAGTATTGTTATATCTTCACACTTTAAACATGAAATTTGGCCTACACACTAGTTTATGGACCATGATTTCTTCATTTATAACTGAATAAATACTTTAGATATCTTAAATAGTAACACTATTAATTCCATAGTGCTAATTATCCTCTTTATAATTCATATAGTTATGTTTTCCAACACCTACAACTCTCTATCTGGTGGACTAGTCATAGAGAATAGTATGGGGCCACCATAAGGCTTAGTTAGGTTCTTTGGGACTCCTCCTTTATCCAACTCATTTTTCACATGAATATCCTTGGTATCCTAATATTTAAGATCAAATTAACTTTTCTATTCCTCTTCCATACATCCTTGACTTAGCACGTGCCAACCAAGAATTCATGGTGGTACACAAGGGACCTTAAAAGACCTTAAAGTTCATTTCATGATTGAATCCCTAAATTTGGATGGGTTTTGGGGTGATATTACATCATCAAGTAATTTTTGGGCTTTTTGTAAGGTTTGAGACATCCACCATATTAATGATGGTTCATATAGTACATACATATAAACCTCAAAAAAATTCCATGAATATTTGGAGAATTAAAACTCTCATTCCCCATTCACAAGCTATATTCCCATGGAAAGTCTCTTTGGAGATATGAAAATTAGAAGGTGAGGTTAGGGATATTTGTAGGCAGTTTTGAGTAATTATTTTCTTAGTAATCATTCATATATCCTATCCCCTTATTTCCAATCAATCTAAAATTAATTTGTATTCCATAGGGATACTTAAATCTCGCTAGGATATCTATCTCTTTGGATGCTTGTGGTGAAGTGGGTGATCATTTGAGCATGCCCCTCAAATTACTTGTATGCAGGTGGACTGGCTCAAATGAGGTTTTATGTAATTTGTATTAATTTTCCCATATAATAACACTTTAAAACCATTTTTTTGGGTGTGAAACTTGTTCACACTTCTCACTTTTTCCATTTAATTGGATACTATAACTTATAAAGGTCCTAAGATAGCACTAAGGTTGGTGTATAAGACTGTCTACCTAATTGTGTCACCACACTTCCAAGTTTGTTGAATTAAAATATAAGTGTTATACCTTATTAGGGGTTTTATGGGACCTTATAAATCATTCTTCCTTGAATCAAGACCTTCTTTAGGCCTTATATTAATTAGAAACTTCATATAACATGGATGGGTCTTTAACTCACTGTATGTCTACACAGAAAAGCCTTGGTCTGAGACAAAATAGTGGGTATAACCACTATTTTTATAGACCAAGTGAATATATGGGCCTATTAAAAAATTCATGACTACCATATTTACTAATTTTGGAAGCATAGTTATGCTAGGAAGGACCCAAACCATCATTTTGTTCCAAACTAGCTCTAAACTACTTATCAACAGTGCATTCAAGCTTACAAGTCTTGGAGATGGCTTGTAGCCCTACCTTTAAGGGTTTTTATGATCCTATGGAGTTTTTAACACATGAATAATATGGTTATCATGATTAGGTTATGGTCTCTTAACACTACATTCTTACATAACCCATCTTTTCATTTAACTCAAGTCTCCTACTTACATAGACTATGTGTTTTCATGACTGTGGTGACATCATTTTACCTATTTAAGGGTAATGGTTATCAAGTTTACACTTTGAATAATGTGAAAATTTGTCTCTTTTATATTTATTATACTTATATAGGCTCATATGAGGTAGGAACACTACCATATTCTAGCATTGTCAACTATTACCTTCCTTTGCCTTTGATTGTTAGCATTATTTGTTACCAGGCTTGTATTAGGAAGGAGATGGCTTGTAAGTTATTTTAGACCTATGGCATTTATGGATCACATCATAACTCAAACTTATTAGGATTCATATCCCATTATTCTCATGCCAACATTTACACCTTATATGATTCACATATCTCCTTCTGAGGTCCTACTATAGTAACTTTAGTAGCTAACTATAGGTGATTTTTTTCACTTCCAAGTTGCCAGATGACCATAGAGGTCTAGTTTCTGATGATCTTATTGGTATGGATGATTCTAATGTAGTGTGGGGGTTAACTTTATATTGTCCAATCTTGAATTGGGGTGGATATATGAAGGAGGGTAATAGTGAAGTGAGGTTGGAGTGGAATGAACATAGAAATATGGTCAATATAGTGTAATGGTAGTGGAAACATAGTGTAATAATATAAATGTGATAATGATATGGAATGGACACTATACTCCTCCCAAGACCAACCTAAGTAGACTATGTAGAATCCCTATTATATACCTAATCAAATATGAAAAATTTGAGGCAAGAATAAGGTGTATACAATCTCAAAAGGAAACATAGGATTCTCAAAAATACCTTAAACTTCACAAAGAACATTAAGCACTAATAAATGGTGACTGAGTGGATGTCCTAGGCATAGAGGGTGGTTTTTAGGCTTATGAATCCATCATGAGAGTGGATAAACTTGAATTAAGGCTTGTTAAAACATCTCATTACCATTTTAACACTAGATTACATACTGTGGGACACATTAGAAGTCTTGTAGATGTCTTTAGTTATGCATACAATACCTATCATATAGTGACCTTGGCATATATACAACCTTTTTTTATTGAGATTTCCTATGGTAATTAGAGGATTATTGAACCTTTCATCTTAACATGGAGCAATGGAGAGTCATGAAACATCTTTACCAACTTCTTAACTCTACTTACAACCTTTGATGGAGACACCAAACTCTACTCTTTGCATAAATTTGTCTATAGACCATGCACAAAAACTAGTCAAGTGGATTTTCATGTGGATCCAATTTTGACACCACCATGATAGGAATCTACATGACTTAAGAGAAAAATATATATGATTAATTTTTGTAAATTAAGTAAACTTCTTTAAAAATTATTAACTCTAAATGTGCTTATGTAGATGAGAGGTACATATAAGTTCCTTACTTCTTAATAAATGTTCATAAAGAGTACGCATTTAACCTCCAAACAATTTCCATGGGTGATTATCTCCCTGAGTCTACTTTCCATGATTAAGAGCTTGGACCCCTACTCACCTTCTATTATATGGAATAAATATGAACCTAAGGGGTCATATAAACATGCCAATGAGATAAAAGTAGAGATGTAATGTTTTTGAGCTCCTAAGTCACTTAAACACACTGATCTTTTTAACATTGGACATTTGTGAACTCCTTCTATAGTAGCATGCCCCTAATTGAGTCATTATATAGTATGGATCCATATTGTTGAAGAAACACCTATAAACTACCATTTTTCTTGAACAAATTCTTACTTCATACCTAAAATGTATCCAACTAGTGTTATGGAGGGAATACAACATTTTGACTTAGTGGTATAAATTAAGGAAGCTAAAAAGTCACAATTTGGCACGTGTGGACCCTCTTTAGGGAAAATCAGCATTGACCAGGGTAATAATGGATGCAAATGAGGTATGTAAAAATCCCATGATGGATTAATAAGGTTAATGAGGTCCTTTATAGGTGTATGGACTGATTTAGTGATCAATAAAATCCAAATAGCATCCCATTATGACTAAAATTATTGACTATTCATAAGTATATGGCCATAGAAAAGGCTTATCAATTGTAACACCATATTAATACACATAGAACATATCAATGTTTAAAGGAAGCATTGATTAAACTTCATAACATTCCCTATAATTATTATTTAAAACTTTAGAATGGGCATACCTCTATGGTAATATCAATGTGTCTTTATATCTTTACCAAGTTGTCTTCCTAATTTGTCTTCATTATTGCATACTACTCATGTTGATGACCCTTTAATGTGGATAAAAACTAATTAGGGACTTTTAAACACAATGAAAGTACATAATTTAGGCTTGAAAGGAGTTCAAAATACCTACAAGAACTACCGAGGCAAGTTACAAACATGACTATATAGTGGACTGACTAGACACACCTTTCCTCTCTTGATATGACTAATAACCATAGTGTCAAAGATGGGTCATGAATCTAAGATATAAGGTTGTCTGCTTTATAGGTCTAGGACTAGAATGTGACCAATAGGTGAATAATTGAAATAATCTATTTTTATTCAAAAGGTTTTGAGATTTCTAACTTTAAAATTTTATTTTAAGGTATATGTTATTGAAGAGATGCAAGATCTAGACAAACTAGAGATGGATGGACATCATGGCACCCTAACAACCTATGAGATGAGGACAAGTGAAGGAAGACTTGAAAAGAATGAATTTACATTCAAGGTAAAAAAAATCCAAAGGAGAAAAATACATGGTAAAAAAGTCAAATATAATGATGAATCTAATATTGATGATGATGATGAGTTACTAGCTATGTTTTGAAGAAATCTAAAGACATGCTTAGGCAAATACAAGCTCGAACTTCCTTGAAAATGTTTTAATTTTGGAGAGATTGGACACTATGATAACAATTTCCCTCATTATCATAATGCAAGGGATGATTAAGAGCATGATGAAGGTTATGATAATTATAAAAGGTCCCATAGGTCTGATAAGAACAAGAAAAACATTAGAAGGTATGATGATAAGAAGAAGTTTTTCAAGAAAAAAAGAAGTCTCTACACCAAGGAATATTGTAGATCATATGATGAGAGTGAGAGAAATAATTATAACAGTGACCATGAAGGTGATGGCCATGATGTCAATGAATCTCTATTCATGGTTAAGGAAGCAAGATATTCAAATCAAGAAGAGTCCATATGGATTGGTGGTGTTGTTAGTGACTCAAATGAAGAAGATGATGAGGTAGACTTTGAGGCTGAGTTGATGAATACTCTAAAAGAACTGAATATGGTAAATAATAAGAATATGGTGATGATGTATCTTATAAAATACTGTGAAGAGAAAATCAACATTTTTGAAGCTAGACTAAACAACAAATCTAAGGAATAAGAGTAAATAGTAAAGAAGGTAGAAAATCGACTTAAGATTGTGACTCCTAGTTTAAAGACCAATGAATAAGAATGTGTAAGCTATGTAACTTAAGGGGAGTCCTTGAGAGCTTATATGGATCAAACATCAAGTAAGGTTAAGTCCTTTAGGATGTTTAAAAAGACTACCAATGATTTACACAACATTATGAGTATTCAGAAGACTACTAATGATAAAATAGATTTTGGTTTCAATAGAGACCTAGATAAGAACACTAATGTGATTAATAAGGTTATTAATCAATCAAGGAATGAGGGTTGTGGAAAAATGAAGGCTAATACTATAGAGCAATCTAATTCTAGAAGGTATACTAACCCCTTCAATAGATATTGTTATTCATTTAGATAATTTGGACATAGATAAAGGCATTGTATAAGGCCCTCCAAGAATGAATATGCATGGAATTATGAGGAGAGTAGATAGTCAAGAGGTATGGGTCATAATATGCTTCCATAAATAAGAATAGTTTGTTTCAATTGTCATAAGGTTGGTTATATTACAAAATACTATAAGCATGAATTCTCAAGATAAAATAATAAAGTTGAGAACCCTAGAGTACAAGAAAGAAGACAAGATAGTAAATGTAAACCCAAGGTAGCTAAGGTTGATGATTAATTTTCAAGTCCAAATGGACTATTTTCCATGGTAGAGCATAGTCAAGATGGAAAGGAGTGCTAAGGATTCTCTCTATTAGATCATATTATTGATGAAGGAGAAAAAACTAATAGAATAAGCTAGAATGTTGAAAAGGTAAATCCAAAATGACTATTCAATCCCAAGAGGATCATTAAGGAAGTTTAGTATAGTAAGGACATGGATATCTATGAATCTTCTAAGTTTATGATATTCTAGTTCCCTAGAGCAGAGGTGACTCCATTAGGCTTCATGGAGGTACTCAACTCACTAAGTAAGAAACATGAAGGATGCTCAATCATAGGTGGAGTTTTATGGTCTTTGGTGACTTTAAAATTTAAGGTTTAGTTAAGAGTCTGATGCAAGTGTGATCATAAGAGATAGATCATAAAATTTTTGTATGATGACTTGATCCAACCAAGTCACAGTCTTCATAATGTCTAAATTTCTCATGGAGACAAGGGGAGCCAATCATGATTCAAGAGTATGTGATATTGATTTATGTTAAGTTTGTTGTAAGAGATAAGGTATGTTTTTAGATGTCCAAGGATTAGATAGTTATCATATAAGATGACCCTTTATCATTAATGTCAAAAGGGGAGAAAGTTATAGTTTAGAAAAAAGGTTAGCTTGAAGAAGTTTTAGCTTGGGGAGTTGTGATTGATTAATATTTAGTAAATGTTTTCATAAATTAAAAAGGTGGAGATTATTTATATATGTTATTATTTTTGGTATTTAAGAATTTTTGTCATTATTGATGTCAAATTCAAGTCATTAATATCAAAGTCAAGATAAGAAGCCATTAATGCCAAATTTAGAGTTGAGGCCATACATGGAGAGATGGTATGTGATAGATAAGTAGTTTAAAAATAAAATTTTAAGTCAACCTTGTAATTTATCTAAGTTTTTGGCATGCCAAAGTTAGTATCATGGTATAATGTAAGCTATTGTTGAGTATTAAGTGTCTTAAGAAGCCTAGTCTAGTCTTGAGAGAAGGTGTATACATAAAACATAATAAAGATCGGTGATTTATGTTAGTAAAGGAATAAGAGAGTTTAAAAATTTGTGTAAAAATTAAAAATAGGAAAATAACCCTTTATTTGAGTTTCAAGGTCATGGTTTGAGGCTTAATCCTTACATAAAGACCTAGTGAGAAGACATAGGCATGGCAGCATGTTGTATTGAGTCATATGTGACTTGTGTGAAGAATTTTGGAAGAATGTGAGAATTATATGAGTTAATTTGACATGTTTATGAGGTATTGGGAATATATCATGAGGTTTCAAGGTATGATCATCATCTAAGAATGACTGGCAGTTCAAATCCTAGTCTATAAAGAGACCTTATGTGACCTAATGAGGGTTCAAATTAATTTACCAAGGTGAAAGAGATATTAAAATAATTTATATAGGTATGATAGTTTATTTTAAGAATATTTACTAAGTTTTATGTCATATCCTAAAGTAAAAATCATGAAAATTGGTGTTAAGGTTTTTTATGTGCATAGAATGCGGTATTTTAAACATAAGAAGGAATTTATTATGCTCTTTAACATGTGAAAACTTTTAATGAGATATTGAGACATTCATGAAAGTTGTTTAAGTTAAATTTATTTATTTTCCTAGCATTGGTTTTGGATTTGAGGGGAAATCCTTTATCAATGGTTGCTAAGAAGGGAAACCAATCAAAACCCTCCTAAAACCCTCATAATGACTTGATAAAAAATATCTAGTCAATTATGGATAAAAATGGTTTTTTTTAACCTATTTTTATTTTTTTAACATTTAAATGACTCTTCCAAGTTTATCCATGTGCTTTTTTTTGTTATAATAGTGAGTAGAAGCTAAATTAAACACCTTTTTCTCAAAATTTTAATGTAACAAGAAGGGTTGACTAGGTAAAAGCATGAAAATGGATGGAAGATGATGTATGATACATATAGTTTATGATAATTTAAGTTTATGATTAGGTTTTATACCTAAATTTTTCTAAAATAGTAATGGAAGTTGACCTATCGCTAAAAAGGCCTAATGAGCAAGATAATGAGAAAACTAGGTAGTAGTGAGAAATAGATTAGGGATGGATTACAGAGGATTAATAATGAATAAAAATGCATGTAATAATTAATATATAGTTATAAATCATATCCCCTTTTTTATAATTTTTGTTATGATGCACAAAAACATGTTAAAAGTTATTCTCAAAGTGATTTGTCTAACACAATGAAGTCTGTGTAGGGTGAAGATGTGAGATTGGTTTGTAAGACAAATATGGATATGAAACCTTGTAATATATATTTTAAATAATTTTATAAGGATTATGAATTTTCATTTAAATCCATTTTAATATAATAAAAAATTTCCCATAGTCATTCTAAGACTCGATCTTCTTGACATTGTTTTTGATGTTACAGGTAATTTTCTATATAAGAGTGAGAATGTTGTTCTTGAGTGTTTTTGCATAGTGTGGAATAATAAACTGAAAATTAAGTTGTTTTATATGTATATTAGGTTAACTTTAACATAATTTTATGCATGATAAACTCCTATGAAGGTATTAAAATTCAAAGGTTCTTGACAGTGTTTTTGAGGCCTGTGTGCAGTTCTTAGTGAGCATATGAAGTTGATCAGTTAGAGGTCTTTTACATATTTGATGAATTATAAATAAAATTATTTTGAACCTAAAATAATGGATATTATATGCATCTTATTTTTTTTCTATTTATGTGGAAAATTTGAGTATATGATTCAGATTTATAAGAAAAACTTTCTGACAATAAAAAGTCTTTTTGGCAAGTAAACCTAATTGTGTGGTTCAAAGAGTGAAATAAACTAAATGGCATTGGATACATAATTTGAGATTATAATATGTATATTTGATTAATTTTTTAAGTGTTTCATCTTTTTTTTATAGGATAAACATGTTTTAATGTGGTCTAAGTGAAACACGTGCTTAGGGAAGGCCTAATTGCATCAAGGTCTTTATCAGGCCTAATGGTTGTTTTGGCCCTTAAGGGTAATGACTAACCTATGTGGTTGTTTTATAACTTATGAAATATGTTTATTAATATAATTAAATTTTTATCCAATTATGGTGAGGTTCTTGGCCAAAAAATATGGGTAAGATCAAGAGTCAAGTATAAAGACAAGGCTTAATAGGCCTAATTTGACTAATGAGAATATTGAGGACTTGAGTGAATGATATAAAGCTTTGGAAACCATATATATGGATTGAGGATAATAAAATAGGAATTATTATTATAATTATTTTATTAATATATAAAATTATTTATATATGTGATAATCAAGGTCATTTGACCTAATTATGCCAAGGAAAGGGCTAGTTGAGAAGAAGGCCTAATAGGTTATTTCAGAGAGATAGAAGAGTGAGAAGAGAAAAATAAGGAGGTCATATTTATTTTAGTTAGTAACAGGTATTATAAGGTGATAAAATATTAAAGTTATTTGATATGGTGTTGAGTTACCTCAGGGGTTGGAGCCTCCTTGAAATTTGGTACTTGTTAAAAGACTAGTTGGGTTGGTGCTTGACTAGTGAGGGGTTGGTGCTCAGTGTGGGGTTGGTGCCTCAATAAAAGTTTGATTCATTGATTTTAGGAATATATTAAAAGTTATTCATTAGTTGGTTTTATCCCTAAATATTATTTATCACATATATCTTATGTTCTTATGTTTTTTTTTTCCATATATGCTTGTGTATGCAGTGATTATTGTATGTATGTGAATGAATGCTTCATGGATGTTATGTGAAATTGAAGGACTATTTTAAGGAAAATGATTCACCCCCCTCTTAGTATCTTTACTTCCAATTAATCCTTAATTATATTAATCAAAATTTTATATCCTCCATTAGTGTCTAGATAATTTTGAATTTTAAATATTTAAGTCTAATCATATCTTATATCTCATACTTGGGATTAAACATATGTAGTTTTTACTTTCATGTTGATATAAAATTAGGTATTTGTGTTTCATATTTATGTTTTTATGTGTTTTTATATTGATACTATGATAGGGATCTCATTTATTGGAAACCAAATCCCTTTGTATACATCAATATAGTATTAGATAAAGGATTTAAACATTTTAGAGAGTGGGGAGTAAGGTTATCTACATAGAATTTTGAGTAGAGATATTGAAGAAATATGATTAATTCCAATAATAAATATGCTAAATTTAATATATGATGGTAAAGGAGGTGAAATAACATCCAATTTGTATGGGAGACTAGATGAGTTATTAGACATATTGTGAGTCATGAAAACATTCTTAGATATTTTGGAGGAAGACAAAAGGTGTGGAATTTCACCCAAATATACCCAAATATAAGCTAAGGAATAATAATGCATAAAAATCATGAGAGAATAGGATGATAAAGAAGTGAAAATGGATAGGTGAGGTTAGACAATGTATAACTATCTCACATATCAAACAAGTCATGAATGTGTAAATGCCATTTTTTTCAAGAAATATAAACCCCTAATAACTCATTAACTAGCTCACAAACATAAAACAATATTTTGAATTTGACACCAACAAAAATTCTTAGCATGTGAAGGTGGTGTAGACCAATCTAAAGGAACATATGATTCTATGGTGGAAGGAAGGAAAAAATGAGAGATGAAGAACATGAAAGGATAATATAACTAAGTGGGACATAATGGTTATTAAGAATAAGAATGGTAAATAATTTCATGTTGATTACTATATGGAGTTGTTCAAAAGGTTTATGAATCTTAGGAAAAATGAGCTAAGTCTCAATGAATACACTAAATAGTTTTACAAAATCACTATCAAATCAAGTCATTATGAATCTAACCAAGACAAGGTTGAAATATATTTAAATTCTTTGAGATTTGGAATCTAGGAGGAGGTAAGTATGGATCAGATCCAAATAGTGGAGGAAGCTTATCGATTTGCATTAAAATTTGAGGATAATTTTTAAAATAGAAAATAGAGCACCATTTTTAAGGAAAATTAATATTCATGCATTGAGGAGGATGAGGTAATGTTTTAAATTTTAAACCAAGATAGGGAGAATAATGCTATGTGCATTTACACACTCATGCATGAGAAAGAAACATGTATTACATAACAAGGATATGTATAAGGAGGTGAATATTACCCATATAAAGGGAATGGAATATTTTTTCAATGAAGAGGAAGAGGATTCCTAGGAAAATGTTTCAAATGTGGATAATGTGAACATTGATCATATGAATGTTTTAGGTGTATAGCAAAAGTAGTTAGAGGTTGGAAGTTGGTGCACATGTCATGCAGGGAGAAAAGGAGTCTATAAGATAAACTAAACATTATAAATATTTAAAGTGAAAATAATCTCTCATGTTGAAGAGGGTGTTTATAAAATCAACCAAGGAGGGTAATGAACCAATGTAAATAAAAATTCTCTTCTGAATGATCTACAAGTTTGTAAAAAGTGTTGTAAATTGATTAGGGATATTGGAATCATTGAAAATCTAGTCTCATATGAGATGGTTTATAAATTAGGTTTGACTAATGTGGATCACCCAAACCCATATAAGGTTTCATGGATATAAAAGGGCCATCAGATTCTAGAGAGTGAACAGTGCATTTTAAAATTCTAGATAGACATAAACCAATATGAGACATAGTGTGATGTAATTATAATAGATGTGTGTCATATATTATTGGTATAACCTATCATTTCCATAGGAAGGCCATGCATGATTTAAGAGTGAATATTTATGTACTATATAAGGATAGAAATAATTTCTCATTAAGTCCTTTAAAGGAAAAAAAGGCATAGCAAGATTTGTGCATGTCTATTGATGATGTCATGGAATGAATTCTAAAGGGAGGTAGATAATGAGAAATCATGATTTATATTAAAGGCCATGTGAATGTAATAAGATTGCATAGGTGAAAAGTGTTGATGTTTTCACAACACACCCCATTTTAAAACTAAAAATAGGGACCATATTTTTTCTCTAGAGTCTAAGTTTATCTTTTTTGGAAGTTCATTGGTGGTTTCTTATTTAAATTAGACCTCTTGGAAGTAAACATTTTGTATATGTGAAGAATTATATATGAATGTGATTTATTGTTTTATTCAAGTTTGAATGATAAGGATTTTACATATTAAAAATATGTCATAGAAATTATATCTAGGAATACATTAAGTTAAAATATAAATTTGATATGATCCTATGAAGTCTTGGTTTATCTTTATGTTAACATTTTCAGCCTCACAAACCCAAATGTCAACACTTATTATTTAGATCGTGTTAATAACCTTTGATTGGCTTGATATTATACCTCCTCGTACCCTTGTTTAAAATAAAAATGACTAACTCAAGTCTATAGAAGCTAGAATATCATTTAAATGTCATGCAAGGACAATCTGGAAGTTTGGGATATGCTCAAAGATGTCAATTTCAAGCCTCAAAAAATATTCATTTGCTTTCAAATATTCAATAGGATCCTACCATTAAACACAAGGATGAAAAGTGGTGAAATAAAATTCCATAAAGCTATCAGATCAATGGAACACAAGTGTCTGACTAAGTTGAAAAGTCAAGAAAGATCGACAGTACATGTTCATGCATACAAGTTGAGATCAATGATCTGCATCAAATATTTGGACAAAGATCAATGGTGTGCATTTAATTGTGCAAAATAAGATCTAATGATGAGATTGAGGTTAAAAAGTTAGCATATCATGATATTGAACATGTTCATATCAAGTTTCACTATCATGGTGAACAAGCAAATTAATGATGTGCATTTGATCTTGTAAACTAAGATTAATGTCATGCATTTAACTAAGCAACTAAGATCAATGATGAACACTAGTTCAAAATTCAAGGAGACCAAATTGAATGTGAGACTACCACATATCATTAGAAAATTAACTAGATTAATTGACAATAGGATCCTAAGTGGGCATGTGTTCATGCCAAGTGTATCAATATGTGAGGCCTAGAACATGTATCAACAATCAATAATGAAATTAAATCTTCAAAGAGCACAAGATAGAAACACATCCAAAATAAATAACATGGTAGATATTTTTGGCATGAAAGGTAGAGTGTGTTATTTAATGGGTTGGGGTTAGTTAGAGTTTTTAAATAGTATTAATATAATGAGGATCTCAAGGAAATTTAGGCTACCATTCATGATTACTTGTAGTGGTAATCTCAGGGTTCATGAACCTTTTCTCCATCCTCCCATGCCAATAGGGGCCATAATGGCATTAATGTAGGGAAAGGCTCAAGGAGGTTTAAAATGAATATTATGATTACTTCTAGTGATAATATTGACCTTGATTACTATGACCCCTTCTCCATTATTTCATGCATGCTCCCTATGTCTCTCATTCCATTTTGCCATAAACACATGCTTCTAATCCTCAAAATGGTTCCCTCTCTTAGGCACGAATAGTCTTTACCAATATTGATCTTTGTAACCTCTTGAGATGAATAGAAGACTATGTTAAGATTTCATTATGATTATCTAGTGTGTTCACATCAATTAATTTTCATATGTGGTAGATCTTTCTCCCTTATCAAGTCATGATCTCACCTAGTTGGTAATTTGTCATGTTACATAAGTCATGCTTAGTGTTTGATGTCATTTAATTGAAGCTATCATGTGGATACATAAACTATTTAGTGCCTTGAATTAGGCCTCTCCATCACTTCCCTTAGGTTTTGATCACTTGGTAAAATTCTGCATGAAATATTGATGCATAACAGACATTTGGAGTTGTAGATTTAGTCTTTTGCTTGTCTCATTAGTGTTTTTAGAAGCTCAAGTAAGAGTAGATGAGAAATCAATTTAAGTGTATCACAAATAGTAGCTTAGATTTCCATTTTATTTATCTTTCTCTCCTTATTCACCCTATAAATTAGTGGGTTTTACTGTAAATGAGTTGAGTGATTCATCAGAGGAACTAGTCTCATTAAAAATTCTAGAGGTCTGACCCAAGATTAGGTAACCCACAGCCTAGGGTCATTCCCATTATTCACCAAATTTGAACTTTGGTCAAATTGGGTCAACCCCTACATTTATAAACTTTGTATAAGTTTTTAAATGTCTTATATGGGTCCCATATTGTCCTACACATCTTTCTTATCTTTCCCCTAATCCTTGTCTAGGCTCATCTTTCTTGAAATGGCCTAGTCAACCAAATTCAAAGTTGGTCAACCTTGGTCAAAATTAGTAAAATTTTAAAATTGTGTTTTATATGTCCTAACATGGTATTTTATATGTTTAAATGTGTCTTCAAGTCATAAATTGGTCACTTTCTAAGTTTCATATGCAAAAGGGTCATTTGGCCACATTTTCATCCCATTAAATGACTTGTACAAACTTTAAAGGAGGAAAACTTGTCACTGAGATATATTTAAATGTGGGTAAGGTCAAATAATGTTAGGATTGGTTAGATGATAGTCTAATAATTATTTATGTTAAGAGAAGGGCATCTTTTCCTTGTTTTTAGGGCCTTTTAGGCATTTGTATCAACTTATTGAGTTCACTATTAGTTTAAAAAATAGGTAACACGTATTTTGAGCTCCCTAAAATATTTTACATGAATGGTTTGCAAGTAATATTTAAATTTTTTATTTTTTTCTTATGTTTCTTCCATTTTCTCTTTGCAAGCCAAGAAGGGTCAATTTCAAGCAGTTGGTATGGGCCATACAAGTGGAGTTGGGAAGAGTTATTTTGGGGAATGAAAGGTATTTAAGTGTACTTAAAATCCATATCAATAAGTTTCATTTTGGTTCTTCCTCCTTCATGAACAATCATTTGGATCTCAGACAACTTTTTATGCATTTTAATCCATGAAGGGGTCACTATTTATATTTGTTTTAGATTTCCTTACTTTGTTTTGATGGATTTGTATATTTTAGGTGTTTTTCCATGTTTTTGAATATCTCTCCATAGGTTCCTCATTGCCATTCTATCATAAATATTATCAAATGTCAATAAGCCTCTTTTAGGCATGTTTGGGTTTGCCATTATCTACCCATTTCATCTCAAGTGTCATGAGATGGATTTTTCACATTTAATAATGTGTTTTTTGAATGATATCCAAGTTTTCTTGGTGAAGATTATGAATTTAGGGACTGTTAGATGTCTTTGAGGTGATAAGAGGCTTAAAATTAACCTTGTCTTGCTCAAATTCCATGTTGTACCTATATTTTCTATCAAAACAGTCACCTTCAGGCTCTTGATGATATCATTATGGTGTGAGAGGAGATGTAATTGTCTCATAATTTCTTGTTTTTGCTTGAAATTCATTTAGAGGTTTACCAAGGATCATATGAGTCTTTTATACACTCATAGTTCATAGTGATCTATGCCTAATTCACTATCTACCTTTCAAAACAACTTTCTACAGGTGACTAAGCATGAATTTTAGGTCTATAAAAAGGATGTAAAATCAACCTCACGTTAATTTTTAACCTCTATCATAAGAAGATTCTTAACAAGCTCATAGTAATGCCTAGAAAGAAAATAAGGTATATATTCATCTTTGAAGAGCATGACTAAGTTTTCTAGGTCCTTTATCTCTAAAAGGCCTAAACAGGGGTCACTAAGCTTCTTTAGAATATCATATACCATAACAAAAGGACTTAACAATGATATTGGTTTTTTTTTTAGAATTCCCTACCACATAAAAAATCTATGCCAAATTTGATGCCAAAATATTAATGGGAGAAGGATGTTTAGGGTCTCAAAGTTGCCCTCAAACACTCTAAATTCTTTTAGTGTCATCTATAGTTGGAAACTAAAGGAAAGTTTCTTTCAACCAAAATTTCAAGTTAGGATTGTTTTGAATGTGGGAGGGATTAAAAATGATCCAAGTGATACTAATGAGACAAAATTTCATAAAATAAAATGTAATTTGATGTGATGACCTCTTAAGCCTATCCCCTATCTGTACACAAGCCTCAGAAGGGACACCTATAGTAAGGGTTTCAAATAATGAGGTATAAGGTTGAGGTTTTGACCTTATTTTGAGATTTAAAGGTGAATATGAGGTATTATGGTGTATTTTGACTCCATGACCTTCATGAAAAGTTATAACATCATCAAGCTAGCTCCAAACATCACCACAACACCTATAATAAGCTTGAGAAAGGGAAACCTATAGGAAAAAAGGACTAGACTTGTGAAACAAGTGAGATCATGTATAAGAAGAAGAGATTTTATGGTTTATGATCAAATAAATGTCTTTAATGCATCACAAACACCATGATCAGTGTCTCTAAAGGCCACATTAACCTCAATAACGGTGTCCCAGTCTACCTATAGGTCAGGTAAACAAGGTATATAGGTAATGAATCATAAGTAAGGTTTCCTTTATGCTAGAAGAGATTGTATTAGTTGAGTTTGTCTTAAATAAGTGGAAGGTAACATTAGGTATGAATGGAAAATATTTTTGACACCGTGGTTAAAGATCAAAATCTCATCTTGACACCTACAAGCCTATAGAGACTGAGACATGCAGTGAGTTGGAGTTAATGTTTCCAATGATGCTAATGTCACCCAAGGTCAATTGATGAGTTAAAATTAATATGTAATTAAGTTGGAGGTCTGTGTGTGTGTGTGTGTGTGTGTGTGTGTGTGTGTGTGTGTGTGTGTGTGTGTGTGTGTGTGTGTGTGTGTGTGTGTGTGTTTGTGTGTGTGTGTTTGTGTTTAAAAAATTGATTTTAGGACTCAAAACAAACCCACAATCACCCATAGGAGCCATAAGATAGGGCTATATTAGTCTAGATAGTGTATAGCCTAATCTAATGTTTCTAAAAGCATATAAGGTGTTTGAGACAATAAAAGATTAGAATATGGTTTTAATTCATAAAAATTTGAACATTGAAGATGAATATTCCATTTTAAATTATCATGTGGAAAAATATAGGTCTTTAAATAATCAAAACTTAGTCCACATTCATCTCCTTACACAAACTATCTACTTGAAAGTCTACCTAGAGAGTGGATAAATTTGGTGGTCTTACACTTGAATTCAAGGGATAAAATTTGGTATATAATACCATAAAAACCTATGGAATAGTCTCCAAATTTTTTTTTTTTGAGGATAAGGTATGGGAGATGCCTCATGTTTTATCTTAGACAAGGGGTACTCCCTTCATGTTTGAAGAGATAATTTTGAGATAAATATGAAGGAAAATGGAATAGAAGTATCAGAGACACCCCCAATATAATTTTATTATCTATTACAACACATACATAAAAATTGTAAAATAATTATTAACATTGGAATATAAGCAAGTTTGGATAAATAAGAGGGCTTACAGGTAGGGTAGCTAGGCAACATGCAAGTCTAGCTCCAAATGGAAGGTCACTTAAATTTATAACCTTTGAAAAACACTCCAATTCTTTTTTTTAATGTATTTAAACTTATATTATATATTTCCAAGCCATATAATTCAAGGTATTAATTAAATACAGGTCATTTAAACCTAAAGTTGTAGGTAGACCGTTTTCTAACAAGGTCTAGGCCTAGTTCTAAAGGGTGAACATTCTTGTTTCTAGATCTTAGTGAGATATTATATTGATTTATGAATTTTATTTGTATGTTTATATAAGTTTTTAAACCTTTTTTTATGCAAAATTACCAATAAATATTTTTTTCCTAAAGTGTGCTCAGACCCTACCAGAATGCAAAAAAGGAGCTCAAAATGCCAACTTCAAATGCTTGGAACTTACACCAATATTTTCACGGGACCTATAGGTGATTATAAAATTTAGGAAAGGTCCCTAAAAATCCATTAGTGGAATTTTAAATGGATTCTAATGTATTTTATTAATGAACAAACATTAAGAGTCTAGACCACTCTAAAACCCTTGAAAACCCTCCTTAAGGACCTGATGGAAAAGATGAGGTAAATAAGGCATCCAAAGGGTGTGTAAAGGAAATTTAAATGTGACTTTAAGATGAAAATTATTCCTTATATACCCATACCATATTAATTTTTTATACTACACATATACAAAACTTACAAAATAGGACTTATTTTGACAATTTTCTATGTTTTGTAGGCATGGAGAACTTTAAAATCATTAAATCAATTCTAGGGGAAATTATTAGACTTATTATAATTCCTCATGAAAATTTCATCAACTATATTATCTCCTAATCCTATCTTCAACCTATTTCATTTCAAGCCAGTCTAGTGGGCATATAGTGAACACTTAGGGAAAAGTGGTGAAACTCCATTAGGGAAACATTTTAAGGCCTATTTATTGAAATTGATGATATAAAAAACCTTAACACATGTCATCCCTCATTTTTTTCATGGATCAAATTAAATAATTTGGAAGTTTTTGGGTGTCAAGTGTGAGAGGTACATAGAGAGAGCTCATTTTGGGACTATCATGGATGATGGTTCATGGCTAGAAGGAATATGAGTGATTAGAGGCTAGTCCAATGAATGTGAATATATTTTAGTAAACCATTCCCACTTATACCCATCATTATACTTGATTATTTTTAGTGATAAGGTAGTTTTGGAAGGCAAATCATGAGGGGACATTTTTTATGTAAGGAAAGGAGTTTTTATACCACTTTACAGGGCTGGGGTTATTTGAGATGACATTTGTATCTCCTAAAACTACATATCTCACCCCATATATCCCTTTATATTCTTAAATAATTGATCTTTTTAGTTATGACAAGTGTATCTATGACTCTTTAACTCCCCTTCTCTCTCTCTCTCTCTCTCTCTCTCTCTCTCTCTCTCTCTCTCTCTCTCTCTCTCTCTCATCTCTCTCTCTCTCTCTCATCTCTCTCTCTCTCTCTCTCTCTCTCCTCTCTCTCTCTCTCTCTCTCTCTCCCCCCTCTAATCTTATATAAATTGAGCCTTTTTGGCTACTGTATGCATCTCTTTGCCTGGGTATGGTGAAGCCCTATAAAAATTTTTGCATTGAGATAATAAAGGTATTTTTTTACCTCATTCAATATTTCATTAAGTGTACACAATGGATGTTGGTATTATGCAAGTGTAGTTTTTTTTACCTTCACATGTTACTCTTCTTAATACCTTATGTGTTTTTATGATCTCTCTTTTGCAGGTCAAGAAGAAGCATCTTAGTGTATTTTAGGTTTAGTGAATAATCTATTCAATAGGGTTTCTTATAATTCCTATTGTCTAATTCCTCATAACCTAATGTTATCCCTAAGACCCCATGCTTGAAACATTTATGTGAAATGGAATATTGTCATTGAGTGAAGTGTATGTGGAAACTTATCCTTAGTTTAAAGTGCATGTAAAGGGTATGATTAGAACATATATTTTGTGTATCACCTCCCATATAATAGGTTTAATTTCATATATTCTTATCCCTTTTCATCTCCCCAAGTTTTAGTAGTAAGATCTGAGCTATAGTGATACATTAAGGAGAGTTAGCCCCTATTCTAGAGATTCACCTCAAAGTTGGGTAACCCACAACCATTAGGTGGTTTAATTATTTCACTTTAATTAGGAGAGACTTTTCATCTCCTCATTGGGTGAAATTTCAAGTGACAACACTCATTTTGGACTAGATTTGGGTAGAGGACTTGAATAATCCTTTGCTAAGCTAGGGTGAAATCTAGGCCTTTGATATTTTTTGGCATGCTTGATGGGACACAATTTTAGCTATTGATGCAAGTCTATATCACATTCATCTTTAGAATATTTTAAAGTACTCATTAGTCCTTATTTCAAGGTAAGAGGCATATTATTGTTCATAGTTTTAGTTATCTCCATGTTTTTTAGGCTATGACAGCCTATAAAGAAGAATTCTATCTTTCCTCTCTTCATTATCAGTTTTAAGATGATCCATATTAATTTTTTTATGATTCTCATGACCCATATTATACCTACCATGATTTGTATTAGTCTTATGATAAACATGATCAACTACACTATTATCCTCACCAGTAGTATGAGGACCTAAATTAGTCATGCATGTAGGAGTATTACTCTAATCTTCCCTATGAAAAACTATCCCATAATAATAATACCCCTTACTAGCCCAATCATGATCTATCATACTCGTCTAACCAACTTAATCATGGCTATATTTTAGCTACCCAATCCATCTCAACACTTAAACAAACTTTAGTGAGCCTTGAAAAACATGCACTATAATTGTACTTATGAAGGTATCATGGCCAAGATGTCCCTACTTACCTAATTCATCATGTGAGGGAGTCATTATAGATAGTGAAATAATAATTGGCACCTTTTGAGAGATCAAATTAGAAATGTTTCACAGGTGATATGATGGAGGTAGGTGGTTACATTCAAACCATCAAAGATAAGCTCAAAGGCCTTGAAGAAAAATAGGTTCAACTCTATAAATCTTATATGTATTCATATACACCACCTAAGCCCTCATATATTCCACCCATTCCTCCCCAAGAGATGATTCCAAGTGACCCTTTTATTGTTCTAAGTTTTTCATGTGTTCCTCAAAACTTCCCTTCTTAGAATTCAATCCAAGAGAGTTGTCAAAGAAAGAAGGATATTGTTTTTGAATAGACTACTATTGAGATCCAATATTCCACTTACCTTCCTCAAAAATCCCTAAAGAAGCCCTTCAAGTTTCCAATATATAATCAAGTGGTGAAGTCATGGAGTGGGCAAGGTGAGACAAAGCTATATTGGGGAGCCCAAGTTAAAGAATAATCTAAAATATGCAAGTATCTCTCATCCATCCAAGAATCCTCTTGTATCTCATACTAGACCTCTTGTGTTCCTTATCTTCTTAAAGACACTAATAACCTTAAAGAGAATCTATTCCAAGATAATATAGATAGGCGAATCAATGAGTTAGATTTGAAGACAAGGAAGGAAGAAGAGAACCAAAATAAAAAGGTTAAATAATAACCCCTATCTTTTCCATCTTGGAGGTCTATCTAAAGATTTTCTCAAAATAAGAGGGAGACTTGAATTAAAAAAATTGAAGGGTAGTTTTCAAATATTGAAGAGTCTCAATAAGGCTCTGAGGAAAATGATTTTTTGGTGAAAGAAGGTGCTCCTTCCATTTCCAAAATCAACATTTTTTCCCTACAAATATTTCTTCAAAATTCAACCATTCCCAAGGTTTCAAGTTGAAATAAAGTTCTTTCCATTCCTAGACCCATCCATGACCCATCCATCATGACTCATACTCTATCTCTAACTTATCATTGCCCCATCACATATTATCCTTTTCCTCAAACCCATGAGCCTATCCATCAATGTTCCACCCCACTCTTTCTTGAGAAGGAGTCCATTTTTAGATAAGAAAGTGAGGAGGAAATAACTCAAGATATAACTAATCAAGAGGATGTCATGAGTGACCATGAATAAAAAATTAGGATAAGGACTCCCCTTGGTGAACACAAGTGTAACTCAGCCTTATTTAATGAATAGAAACACATTGAAGATCCTATTAAAGCTATCAATACAAAATTTGATGTGAAAGAGGATGTACTTGATAAATATATCTTACCTAATATACATGATGATATAGCTCTTGAAGGTGTCATTCATGAGTAATATGTATTATGGAAAATATTTGATGCAATATGAAAGGAATTTACCAAATTGGAACATGAAGGTGAATGTATTAATGCTAGTCATGAGCCTACAATCATGAAGGAGTTTGATGTATTTTTTTTCCCAAGAAGTTGTAAACATAGAGGATGAGTCTATGGAATAAGTTAAAGTTTTTAAAGAATAGTCAGGATATTTATCCAACGTTGAAGCCTTTTTAGTAATGTTAGGACATGTCAAAGTGCATTTTGATGTTTCTAAGCATCAAATACATTCTATCATATAGAAAATCAAAATTGAAAAGGCTACCATATATTCAAGATTATAGATTAAGGGTAAAGTAATTGATAAGGTAGAGAAGAGGTTTTTCATGGAAGACAATGATTAAAATTGTTAAAAATATGTTGAGCTCCTGTATGGGATTGAAGAACTTGTAGCCAAGAAGAATCCTAGTATTATTGAGGGCACCATGAAAATCAAGAATGTATGTCTTCTTAAACCATCATTAGAGGTTATAGTTGAGGATCAATATGATAAATTTGAGACTATATAGATGCAATAAAAGTTTATTTCCATACCTAACCTAGTTGGATCTACTTGGTTCTCACTAAACATCATTCCAATGAGGTTGGCATATTATATAAATAGGAATAAGGCATAAATTCCAAGGGTAAAAAGGCTACATGACTCATTAAATCCCTCATCCCATGATGTAGGAAGGTTTTCAAACTTTCCTTTTGATCTAGGAGGAAAGGTATATGTAGATTTAAGTTTTACATACTATGGTAGTTTTCTGTTAATTTCTTACAAGTGCTATCCTAACACATTTGTTTGTTGTCCTTGCTTTGATTAGGTTAGTTTCCCTATTTTTCATGCTTCATTTTTTTTGGTGGTTGTTGTCTTTGTCATGGGGTTGCTTTTAGTTATGGATTAATTTTTCTTTTTTTTTGGAGTTTTAAAAGTCATGTAAGTGTCTAGGTTCTTAAGCGTAACATGCATGCTTCCCATCAGAGTCACCCAAAATGTTAACATTTTTGGCCTCAAAATCCCAAATGTTAACCATTATCATTCATATCATATTGATGGATTTTTCTTTGGCTTTCTCTTATACGTCCTAGTGCCCTTGTTTAAAATAAAAATGAATAACTCAAGCCTAAAAAAACTAGACCATCATTTAAATGTTATGCAGGGATGATCTAGAAGTTTATGATGTGCTCAAGGATGTTAAGTTCAAGCCTTAAAAAATAGTCATTTGATTTCAAATATTTAATAGGATCCTGACATTAAGTATGGGGATACCAAGTAGCAAAACAATGTTCCATAAATTTAGCAGATTAATGACACATGGGCATCTAATCGAGTCAAAAATTCAATCAAGATTGATGGTGCATGTTCATACATACAAGTCAAGATCAATGATACACATCAAATATTGGGACAAAGATCAATGGTTCACATTTGATTATGAAAAATAAGATCCATCAACGATCTTGAGGTCAATAAGTTATTAGATCATTAGATTGAACATGCTCATGCCAAGTGTCATGATCATGGTAAACAAACAAATCAATGGTGTGTATTTTATATTATATACTAAGATCAATGGAATGAATTTAATTGAAACTAAAATTAATGGAATGAATTTAATTGGGAAACTAAGATCAATGGTGTATGTTGAGTCAAAAGTCAAAGAGCCTAAATTGAATGAAATATTACCATATGGCATGAGAGTATCAACAAGATGAATTGATAGTAGGATCTTAAGAGGGCATGCTATAAACATAAAAAATCCACACACCTATTCTTTTAAATGTCAAAATAACCCTAAACCTACCCTAATACCCCCTTGGGACCAACCTATACCTATCAGGCCTAAACCAACCAATCTACACTTAGTTTCACCTAAATGAATAACCTTGACCTTCAAGACCCTATTCTTATAGACCCTAATTATCGACAACTAGGGTGACCATCAACAGTCAACTTTGGGAACCCCTGGTTGTTGATGATTAGGATCCACCTTTTATCCAAGAGCATGAAACCTCCATTAACCCATTTCTAAATATAACATTGTCTAATTTACGTTGTGAATTTTGCATGAATAAATTATATTTAGATGACCCACTTACACCTTCACTTCCACCTCTTGCTTGTGCCTATAAGAGAGAGAGGCCTTTGAGGTGAAATGGATCTATAATAATGATCAAGAGCTTAAGTATCTAAGAGTTTTATTTTATATGTCAATCAACATTATCATATTTATCAAACATTATTAAGCCATCTTATTGAGAGAAAACTCACCATCACCTCTCAACCAATATTTTAGGTACCGTTACTCTACTATAATCAAGCTAGATTTCATGTGTAGGTTAACTACACCAACCACTCACCTAATCAAATCTTAATAAGACAAGTGCTTATTTGTTACTATTCACATACTTTTATTCCATTTTGCAATTCGCCTAGCCTTTTTCCAAATCTCAAAATTCACTTGTGCAATCCCTTGATTTTTATATTGATCAAACCTATAAATACGTAGTTAACCACCAATGGTCATACCCTAACCACCGATGGTTAGGCATAACTGCCGATGGTCACACCAACCATCAATGGTCACCATTGGTAGTAAAAATTAACAACCTATTTTCACCCACCTACACCTAATCAAATCCATTTTTTTGTGTTTCTAACCACTCATGAACCTCTTTCAAATTTTTTTAAGCATAACCCAACCCCTTAGCACTTGTATTAATTAGTTTATCACTAATTTGATCTTTTCTATTCTATTTTCTTAATAGGCATTCTTGTGTTTAATTTTAGTACTCTTCTTTAATTGATGCAAATACCTTCTTTCTAGTTTTTGTAACTTAATTTTTTAAAACATGTGAATTGACAAACCCTAAGGAAGCTCTCACTTCTAGGATATAACTAGCACTAGGCAATCCACCCAACTATATGTCCAACAAACAAGTTTGATTTAGTGTTTTCTTATCTACAGGTCTTCCTCCCAAGACAAAGAGGAGCTCTTTATAATCTTCTAATTGAATGCATGCACAAAAAAATAGGTTTTTAACCACACCCATATTTATTTTATTTTCTCTCTTTATTTATGACTTAAATAAAAATTTACATGAAACATTCTAGCACACCTAGTGGGACCTACAGTCTTTACTCGCATTTTCTTTGCATTTGTATGTTCTTCTCTCTATTTATGTACATAATTTAAATGGAAATTTATTTTGGGTTTAAAATAAATTTCATATAGTGCTTGTTTTTAACATTAGTTCACTTTGAATTAAATCACGTTAATCTTATCTTAGCATTACTTTTATTTCACACACTAGCCAAACCACTTTCATCAATCAAACATCAAAATAATTTGAGACAAGGCCTGACTAGGATTTCATCACCTGGCAGTCACATTACCCATTCCCAAGGATCCTACTTGGAGGTCATTACCAAGGGAAGAACCAACTCATCTCTTTAGTTAAGTATAAAATTTAGATATCAATATATATTAGCTAAGTACCTGACACCTTTAGCATTGTAGGACTATGAAGTGAGGGGTTAGGCTCCAATACCATGCTATGTATTAATTCCAATAAAAATTATTTTTGAGCACCTAAACAACTTGAAACCAACCATAGATTGCTTCTAAAGTAATTGATCCACAAACCAATTTCTATCACACATTCTCATTAACTAAGGTATAAGCCAAAAGTGAGATTAAATCTAACCTCTAGGCTTAACATACTTCATAGTGTGTGTCTTGATTACCTTGATAATTTTATTATATTCTTCTTGTTTGAGTGGTAAGTTTGTTCTTGTTTTTTCTCCTCTTTTTTCTTGTATGGTTCTCACTCACCAATAGTGAAGAGACCTAGTAGAACAAAACCTATCACATAAATCAACCTCTTCTACCTCCTCATCTATGAATTACATATCCAAGGTAGAAGACTCACCTCCTTCATTGGGAAAACCTACTTTTCATTAGGTATTTCCACAAGGAGACATGTATTTTACCAATTTTTAAGACAACACCTTCCCTCACCATATCCCATTTTCAACTCCACCTTAGGTTCCTCCTTATGGCATGACATCCCACCTTATGAAGGGTATCCCTATTGTCATGATCACCACACAACCTTAGACCACATAAGAATCTTCATCTACTAACCCCTTTGACACCATAGCTAAAAACTAGCTTATCCAACCAATCACTACCCTTACACCTTTTGCCCCTACTATTAACTCCTCTACCTTGGGGACAACCCAACCATTAATCGATCATACTGCACTTGTTGATGGAGCACCCAACATTGACATTACCAACCTCACCTCTATCAAACCTAATGTATTATTCATACCCCTTTACCAATCTTAGGGGTATCTATCCCTTCTACTTCACCACCCATTAACACAATGGTCACTACCTCACCTCTTGTCACCAACCCAATAACCACCCATGACTAATCCATAGGGACTCCTTATCAGTTACCCATTACACCCAATCTAGGATACATCCCTAACCCACAAGTGTATGCACCCACTACCCTACCACCATCATCCACCTACCCTACCCAACCTCTAACATGTACATTCCAATATGTTGTAGCCTCTTAATTTCTAAACAATTACCAATATGTTGCCCAACCTCAACCACAATATCAGCCTTACAATCCTTTTGGTGCACCACCTCAAATTGATTTAATGAAAATGATCATGGACAAGATGACAAACCTTGAGTCATTCATTTTAGGGGATCATAACATCCTATCCTATGATTAGATTTGTAATGAACATATTCATCATTTTATCCCCATCAAACCTTACCCTCCTTAATGGGAGCTTCCAAAATTTACAAAATTTCAAAGCAAGGAAGACCCCTAGCAACACCTTAGGGATTTTAGGCATGCATGTTACATGATTTATTATTATGATTCCCTTATCCTTAAAACCTTCCCCGTGTCTTTATCCAACCCAATACTCAAATGATATAGTGCCCTCACCAATAATTCCATCTTTTCTTTCACCTAACTAGCACAAGTCTTCTTAGATCACTTTTCCATTAACATTTCCAAGAAGGTCTCTATCATAGACCTCTATTCTATCAAGAAATTTGATGATGAGTCCATTTCTGATTTTATCTTCCATTGGAGAAGCTTGATTAATCAACTATCATTTTCCTTCCCTCAAATTTAACTTATATAAATTTTCACTCAAGCCTATGCCAAACATATATCTTCTACAGTGCATGTCCAAAACTTTAGAACTTTTGGTGAGGCTTTTTCCATGGCATGCAAGCTCAAAACTAGACCATATATGAGGGTAAATTGAAGTTATGAAACAAAAATTATACCTTTAAGACCAATGAAACCTCTTCCTCCAAACTAAGCAACCACCAGGGGAAGTACGAATGCCATCATCCTTAAAACTACCCCTCCACCCAATGTCAATCAACAAAATTATCCCATTATCTCCAACCAAAATACAAGGAACCCAAACTAAAGAAACCAACAACAATTCAGTCCACTTGGAGAATCTTATACCTTGGTTCTAGAGAAGCTCCTAAAAGCTAAACTTATACAAATTCCACCCAACAAACCTCCCCAGTAGTTTTATTATTCTCATGTAGCACCTACTTTGTATAATTATAATGACCTTTATGATTTTCATTGCTAATTAGACATGACATCATCTAATGTAATACTTTCAAGAATGTTTTTCAGAGTCTTATCGATAAAGGGGAACTCAAGTTGGAAGATCCCAATATCCCTTAAAATCAAGCTCTTGAAATCTTCAAGAAACCTTTTACCAACCATGCCCCTATGAAAGCTAAGAAAAAACAAGTTGAATATTCTTATGATGCCCACATGGTCAATATGGTCCTTAATATGCCTATCATCCAACCTACCTATTTTTCCCCCACTTTATCTACCAAGGTGACAGAGTCATTTTCCATTCCTTTAGTGGCCTAGACCAAGGAGGTTATTTTTTCCTTAGCTTCAATCATAGAGATTTTTTAATCATCAAGCACCCATTTGGATATCCAACCTAAATAAATAACCATTCTTATCCCACCATCTCTCCTAACAATAGACTAAGCCATAACTATGAACATCATACCCAATAGAATAATCTTCTCACAAACACCCCTCATGGAGTAGTCACCTAGCTAAAACTTACCTCCCTTGCTTGAGGAAATGAATTAGGCTATCAACCATCCTCTTTAACCATAGGTGTCTCCTCGACACCCACTAGCCAAGAGGTTAGACTAGTATACAAACCTTTTTCCAAACTTGTTCTAAATTTAGGTATGCTATAAAACTAGACATGGATCAAACCAATTTTTGGAAACATTTAGGGATTCCATACATCAACAAACTTGAACCTTATATCATGCCTCTAACTAGCTAATCCATCATCTCTCCACCACCTCTTAAACTAATCTAAACTTCTACCAACCCCTCACCTTCTCAATCAACCAAAATAGCTACCACATCACTAAACAAACCTTTCAAAACTCTTAGTGCCTTCCTTACATAGAGTTTGGTTCATCCATCTTTGAAAGTAGACTTAATTCACCCAAGACTATACCTAGGTCTCAACCCATACCAAGAAGACAAAAACATTAAAGGTCTACATGACTAAGACTCTACCTCCATCTACCTTGTCCTCTATTTTAGGGCCTCACCCTTCCACTTTGCTTAAAAATCAACCCCCTTTTTAAAATATATCACCCAATACCATTGATTACACCATCCCACTTATTATCAGATGTGTCAATCCTTCCTAGACTACTAATAGTCAGCCTATCAAACTTAGCCACCACAACTACCAACATACCCAGACCAAAAACATAAACTAGAAACACCACCTTACCTAAACCATCTCTCACCAAACCTATTGCCACCAACATGCTCATCTTACCAACCTAAACCATGATCCCTAAAATTTATTACCTCTAGCATAATCTTATATGACCATTATTCAAATATTATTATAGAATTTTTTCCTCACATTAACTCCTATCAAACATTTTGATCCTCTTGGTTTGAAGTTAGCCTGGTATAATGAACATCAAATCTACTCCTATCATAGGACACCTAGGCATGACATAAAAAATTACAAAGATCTCCAAGTAATTATCCACCAAGTCTTTAATGAGGATGATCTTTTAGTAGATGAAATTCCACCCATTCCTTGACTAATATACCCAATAGCTAGTCACCAACACATTTTTGATCCCCCACTCTCACCTAAGAGTGGTAGAGAATATACCTAACCTCCCGTCACACCTTGCCCCTCTATACATACCATTAATGTGTTCACATGATCATAAAAAAAGGATAAAGGGAAGGCCAAAGTATCCATTCCATGGATATACCCACCAACATAGCTAAGCCCAAAGTTACCATCTTAGGAAAATTAGAGGCTAACCCCTCCAAATTCATGAGGAGGGTCATTCACCAGACCCCAGCTAAGATGAGCCTCTAAGAGCTCATTTCCACTTCACCCCACCATTGTTAGGCCATAATAGAAGCTATGCAAGCTATTGAGGTTAGACCAAGAGACTCCTAGCCTATAAAGGCCTTCATAGGTGCTCTCTAACTCTTCACCTTTGTTATCTTCAAGGACTTGGAGATACCTTATATCCATTATGAGGACCTAGATCCACCTATTTTTATTATAACCCACATCAACCAAACTTCAATCAAACAAGTTATGATCAATGGGGGAGACAATATCAACATCATATCTTCCCATGCCTATGAGAAACTCAAGATACTAGATAATGTCATGTCCAAAACTTTAGTTATCCTTAGATCCTTTAATGACACTATGACCACTACCTTGGGAATCATCTTTCACATTTGGTTAGGACCTCGCATACTCCCCAAACTCTTTTATATGGTCAAAGGTGAATTCTATTATAATGTTTTATTAGGGAGACCTTGGATCTAGGCCATGGGTTATATACCTTCTAACCTCTATCATTGTGTCAAGTTTGAACACAAAGGTCAAATTACTACCATACAAGCTGACCCTATCCCTTTTACAACATCTAATATGACCTATCGACCTAGTGATGTTCTCCTACCTCCATCCAAAGCACTACAAATAAACACTACCAAGCCCTTACCCATAAAAGTAGAAGCCATTGATTCCCCTTTTACTAAGGCATCTACCAATTTGTCTATCTCAATAGACTAGATACACATCACTGATCCTTTATAACCCACATTTTAATGCTTTGCCCTTAGATAATATCTCTTCGTCACCCTTGATGCTTTCTAAATTCCCCAAGAATATGGAAGTCTCAACCACTAACTAGGTTATGACCCCAATATTGGAGCCATTACACCCTTGGGGCCTTCAAGCTATAAAACCCACTTTATCCATGGGGGAATTGACAAGCCACTTATCACTGCCACCACTCCCTCTTTACTTCAACTAGTCACCTCCAGCTTCTCTTTTTTAGACAACCTAGACTTTGCCAAACTATACCTTCACATGTGTACCTAGAAGGGATTTATTTTTGGATGATATGATCATAGACCATAAATATTGACCTCGATTAAGACTTTAAATTTTTATGAAAAGCATAGCCTTGGATTCATTCTACCCAATTATAAGAAATCCAAATAAAATACCCCTACCATTATTGAAGAAGAGACCCCTTCCTCACTTACACCCCCTCCACCTCTGGGTGAGGATGAGGACATCATCCCAGCTAAATTATTTTCATCAACATGATTACACTCAATCCCCTAACTTATCAAAATGAATGGGCACTTGTATCTATCCCTTTAGTCTATCTTGAACTAGTAGGAGAAGACTCTCCTACTATTCACACTATCCAATACCTACATGATGATTTCATTCTCACCTACCTTGGTACACCCAATTATTTCATCAAAAAATTATTAACTTTGGATACCTCAACCATGTTGAATGAATCCAATATGGATAGTTACATAGGCATTCTAAACAACTTGCATGTTGTCAAACTAGGCCAAACTCTCACCCTTAAATAACTATGACTTCTCTATAATCCTCCAGGACTAAGTATTGCATTAATCTAGTCATATTCCAACATACTCAGTATTAAGCCAACCATTTCCCCCCATAACATTGTGATTAGTCATGATACCAATCCTATCAGATAGAAACTCCACTGCATGCATCCTCACATATTTCTCCTTATCAAAGAAGAGCTCCAATGCTTCCTTTTTTATCAACTTCATTCTATTCATTGATTATCCTTAGTGGGTTTAAAACATCGTGCCTATCACTAAATCCATAGGGGGACTATTATCTATGTGGAATTTTATGACCTCAAACTCACCTACCTAAAGGATGACTTTCCACTACCTAACATAAACCAACTTGTTGATCTCACAATAAACCATGAGATGTTGTCACTTATGGATGGATTATCAAGTTATAATCAAATTTTGATTTCCCCTAAAGATCATCACAAAAATACATTTATCACCCTATGGGGGAATTTTTATTATAAATTCATGCCTTTCAGTTTTAAGAATGGTTGTTCAACCTACCAATGTGACATGACATATATTTTCCATGACCTTATCCATACAATCATCAAAGATTATATGGATGACCATCTTAGAAAGTCCAAAATTTACAAAGACCACTTAACCATTCTCAAGATTATATTTGAGTGAGTTATTCATTATCATGTTTGCCTTAATCCCAAGAAATGTATTTTTGGGGTCTTATCAAGCAAACTTATAGGCTTCATAATTTCCCTTCAAAAAATCAAGGTTGACCCAACCACAATCAAATCCATCCTCAAGATGCTACCTCTAACCAATCTTAAGTAACTCTATAGTTTACAGGGAAATCTCCAATCCATTCATCATTCTATCTCCCAACTCTTTGAATAGTGTCAACTCTTCCACCACCTCTTGAAAAAGGACATCTCTTTTAAGTGGAATGTTGACTATCAAAAGGCCTTTGATGTACTCAAAGAGTACCTTCTATCTCCACCTATCCTCACACCTTTTAAGGATGACCAATCTTTCTACCCTTACATCTCTACCACTTACCATTCCCTAGGGTAAATGCTCACCCATCAGGATAAACACCGAAAAAAGTAAGTTGTCTATTACATTAGTTGCACACTTATTAGTTATGAAACTTGGTACACACATATTGAAAAAAATTTCTTGGATCTAGTCTTTATGGCCACCAAACTTTGACACTGCCTTCTTAACCAAAAAACTTTTGTCATAACAAATACTGACCCACTCAAGTACACACACTCCAAACCATACCAAAACTATTGTATGGCTAAGCAGCTCATGTTTTTAGCTAATTTTGACCTTGAGTTCCTCCAAAATAAATTAATCAAGGGGAAAGTCATTGCTAACCAATTGGTTGATGTACCCCTAATATACACTTAACCTCCCCCTTTTGAATTTCTAGATGAGTCAATCGCAAGTCTATGTCAACCAGATTTTACCAATCACATAACCATGTTTTTTAATGGTTCTAAATGTTAGTAGGGTGGGGGATCTAGTATCATCCTTATCCCCCTTATTGGTGAACCTCTTCCTTTTTCATTTAAACCCAACTTTTAATATACCAATAATGTGACTAAGTATGAAGCCCTAGTAATAGGTCTCCAAACTACCTTAGCCTTAGGAGTCAGATTGATCAATATATTTTGTGACTTCTAACTTGTGGTTAACCAATTAAATGACATTTACTAGTGTAAGAATGAAATGATGCAACTATATAGGTAACTAATTATAGAACTCCTAGAATCATTTGAACACTACCATATTCAAACCACCCCATGATTTACCAATAATTTTGTTGATACTATGGCTTCTCTTGCCTCTTATATCTTGTCAACACCCTCAAACTCCAAACTATCAATCATTGTCCATTTCTCACTAAACCTTCCTACACCAAATCATATACTCCAGCTACCTCTAGAGTGGAAGAGATTATACCTAACCTTTGGTATCAACAAACCTTTAACTACTTTCACCTTGGCACAGTCCCCTCTAGCCTCTTTAGGAATGCCCATCAAGTTTTTATTTAGAGCACTTCCCATTACACCATTATAGGAGGAATTCTTTACAAACATGGTTTTGATGGCCTACTATTCTATTGCCTTTGTGGTCCAGAAGCCTCTCATGATATCAAGGGTTCACATAAGGGTATATGTGGGGGCCACTTTAGTGGACTCATTGTGGCTAAGTGCATCTTCCACCTAGGCTATTACTGGCCCACCCTTAACCAAGACTATTATGATTAAGTGAAAAAGTGTGTCAAGTGTCAACAACATGCTAATTTACATCATGCACCTATCAATAATCTTTGTATTTATGTATAATTTTGTCCCTTTTCATAATGGAATCTATACCCTATCAATGAAATCAAGCCCCACTCTTCATAATGACATCATTTTATCATTATCGTGACTAGATATTTTACCAAATGGGTGAAATATATTCTTATTATCTTGATAAAAGCTAAAAAAATTATCAAATTTATCACCCACCATATCATCTTCCATTTCAATATTCCCCATAAGATCATCACCGATAATGGAAAATCCTTTAAAGACAAATAAGTATAGGGACTTTGTGATGTATTTGGTATTAAACATAGATTTTCATCACCTTATCACCCACAATCAAATGCACAAGCTAAAGCCTCTAACACAACCCTTAACAACATGCTTAGAAAAATGGTTAATACCTTAGGTTGAGATTGGCACTTGCACATCCCTTTTACTTATGGGCATATCGTACTAGCATCCAAACCCATACAGGTGATACACCTTTTTCTCTCATGTTTGGATTTGAGGTTGTATTTCCTCATGAACTTTGAATACATTCTCTTTGTATATCTTTGCACAATCTTATTTCAAAAAATGACTATCATCAAGAATGTTTAGCTCAACTTGAGCTAATCAATAAGTGTTGTTTGGTTTCCCTTTCCTACCTCCATGCCTATTAAAAATTAATAAAACATGCCTATAAAAACACCTAAAAGTCCAAGAATTCAATATTAGATATCTTGTTCTCAATGAAAATCAACACGTAACTAATATGGAGAAAAGCAAAAAGGGGCAAATTTGCTTTCAATTAGATTTGACCCTACGTCATAACACATAAGTATGGATTAATAGCTTATCATTTATCCTCTTTTTAAGTAAATCCATAACCTGAGCATCTTAATGCTTCACATTTACATCCTTTTTATTGTTAAACAAGGATCACAATCATCATTTGTCTAACTTAGGCTCATCCCCTGTAACCACATTCACTTCCCTCTTTTTAGGGGAAACTAAATGAAACTAACTCATGTGATTATCCATCACAATTATAGACTACTCTTAAACTATGGGTACTATGTCTCTATCCATGGCATGATTCTCATAGTACTTCCCATCTCTTTGAAATTTGTTCCTATGGTCATTACCACCTATACCCCTTTTTCACCAACTCGACCTTCATATTAACCTGGTTTTTCCTTCATAAAGGTAATCCCTTGAGCATGTATAAGTAATTCTATGTCAATAAAAAACAATATAAAAAGTCATAAATAACTTATGGGTCATTTTTAGCATTCATAGACTACCACCTTAGAAGACAACTACTGAAAAATCATTTGTAATTGCCAAACATTAGGTGGACTACTCCCTTAAAGGATAACTATCAAAAGCATTTTAACTATGCACATAAACATATACCAATACCTTAAAGGATGGTTGAGTAAAGAATTTGTCAAAGCTATCAATTTATTGGAAGCTTCGTACATCGATTAGCTTCCCCAACCTTAAAACAAAAGAGAAATAATGAAAAACCCCAAGCAAAAACAAAAGAATTTTAAGAGCCACAATCAGTTATCATAAATGCAACAATCTTGGAAAGCCACAATCAGCTCTACTAAGTGGACTTTTCACATTAATCAATCTACATTTTATATATAAACATAGACTTGTTCACACTACCTCTTTGGAAACCTACAAAAAAGTCATACTGGTCTCACTAATAGTTCTAATTTCACCCATTCTCCCTCCACATATCATGTGCATAGGACTATGAGCTTACTTGATACAATGTAATCAAGATACCTACTTATCAACCTAAGCATGCTAATGCAAAGTATCGTAAAGCCTTCTCTTCACTAAGCTGATCCAACTTTGGGTTTTAAGTCGGTCCTTACTAATGAAAAGGCATAGTGTTCCTTTTCTTATGTTTTATTAATTCATGTGGATATACCTCTCATGATTCTTATGGATTTCCTAAACATCTAGTTTGTTACCTACGCACTTCATGTATTTTCATCTTTAACCATATTCACATTCTACCTCTCTAATTATGAACAACAAACATCACATCAAAAACATGAACATTATTAACTGTGTCAATAAGCAACTCCATCTATCTCTCTATGTGCCAAACACAATGTATGCATATGATAACAGACCATAAACATCAACCTATCCATTTAAAATTATCACATCATATGAGCATGTAAGCATATCATTACACCAATATAAGCATAAACTAAATCAATGAGCAAGACATCATAGCATATATCATTTACCATTCCATC
Organism: Torreya grandis; assembly: GCA_037957365.1. Classification (NCBI taxonomy): domain Eukaryota; kingdom Viridiplantae; phylum Streptophyta; class Pinopsida; order Cupressales; family Taxaceae; genus Torreya; species Torreya grandis. Next base: position 778,842 of record JARHVA010000940.1, read on the forward strand.
TATATGTCCATAAATAAATCCATTACATTATCATATAGCTTACATTTATCAATAACACATCCTATCATATACATGAACAAAATCACAACATCAAAACTATCTTTCTAGCATACCATGCCTAAGATACTAACTAGAAGACTAACATTATACACCACAAGTAAGGAAGCATATGACATAAACATAATCATAAACATGAGTACAACATGAACCATAAGTATCCATCATATATAACATCTAAAACCATACATCATATACAACAAATCATAGAAAAATAATACATGTAACAATGCATCAACTCTCTCAAAAAAATATACATATCACTACATTGATGCATTGGCTAGTATCAAAAGATTACATCACAATAACACATATCTTAACTTGGTCATGGACCACCACTAGCACTAACCCCACCAATAACTAAACCACTACCACTAGCTCCATCTATACCTGTACTCAGTGGTGGTCCCCCTAGGACCCCTACCTGACCTACTATTAAATCCCATTGACCTAGAGTAGTTATTAAGGGCCCACCATCCAAACTATATTTGTAATCTACAAGTCTCATGGGTTGGGGTAACCAGTCTAGCACCATCACCTCATATAATATGAGCTCCTCTATGGTGGCTGGGTACCATGACCATGACACTATCCCTAGTGGCCCTCCTACTATTACACTTGGTCTAACCCTCTATCTTAGTAGGTCCTTCTTTTACATAACTATACCTAGGGATTCCTATGCTTGGTCTCTCTCACCTATAATGGTGTCAAGATAACCTTATAATATGGTGGTCTATCCCTATATTGTGGCCACCTATCTTTATAATAGTTATATCTGAGTTTGGGCTATAGCCAATGTCACCCATACCTATCTATCCTAGCTAGCTAGATCTATAGCCATTGGCCCTACCACTACATATATTAGCTAGTACCAAGCCATATAACCATTTGTGTACCATGTGTCATCTATAGTGTCCCTAAAAGGAAGCTCCTCAAAACCACCATCTAAAACTATCAAAGTAAGCTGAGGCATTGATAACTAAACCTCTGAATCCTAAGTCATATACTATGGATGTGGATTTGGTCACCCTATTTCAAGCTAAACTAATGCCACACTTGGTCAAATGAAATCAATGCAACATCACCCTCTCAATAGCCCACTATCCACCTATAATTATGCATAGTGAGAGTCTACCTCATATAGCCTAACTAGATTAAGAACTATAGGTATGGTCTCCAAGTGATAACCCCAACTACCAATGCACCTAGGGAACCTATAAACCAATCAACATCATGTTCTCCACCTCTTACCCCTAATGTAGTATAATCATCTCACCATCTTATAAACCCAATAGGGAACTCTAGTTGTGTGTACCCTACCCATGACAATCCTATTGGTCTTAGAATTTGAATGTGCTTATAAGCCCAAAAATTTAAAACCATTCCCACATTGATATCATACCTCCTATGGTATTTAAATCCCCACAGTTACCTATAAATCTAGACTAAAAAAATTGGCACCCATCTAAACACTATCCTCCTAAGTAACACTATCCTCCTAAGTAACAATTCCACTAAAATAGCTAGCAATACATAAATAAATCTCCCATTTCTATAACCTAAGATCTAAAATTAAGTAACCATGATCATCAGCATCATCATACATTTCCTCTTCTTAAGGGACCTCTTATATAATGATGTGTAGCTAAACCCTCCAAAATGCCATTGAACCTAGTCATTATCATCTCCATATAGATACTCAACATACTCATCCTACTCATATTCTATCTGGTAAATCACCTAACCTCATAGTGAGAGTCAAGTGATCCTATGTACATCCTTTGGGAGAATAGTCATCTCCATGATTGTTAGTATGAAGGTATTAGTAGTAGGATCCCATCTCTCAATGAGTGCTACTATCATCAATGCATCCCTAAGAATATGATGGTAGTACCTTATCACTCTTAGCCCTACCTTCTCCATATGTACCCAATCATCTATAGTCATCCCCTTGAGAAGTGAAAGGAATATGTGTAGCACATGATCATGTATCTAAATATGTTCTTGAGCCTATACCAAATCAAAAATCTTGTCTTAGACCCTAATTAGTCTCATCTACCCTATCATTTAAATATGACCCTAACCCTAACCTATTCAACCTAACCATAACCATAACCCATTTACCCCTTACACCCAACCTATTTGACCAAAATTTAAGCCTAACAACTTATCTTAACCCTAACCATTAAAATTTAAAACTTAGTACCATACCTAAGCCCTAAACACTTTTAAAAACCTACCCTATCCTAGCTAACTATCATTAGTCATAATGACCACTGATGGTTAGGGACCCTTAGTTCCTAGGGTGTTGACTATTGATGGTCAGACCTGATCATCAATGGTCACCTATGGGTGTTCCATGATTGAAATGCCCAAAACCCCTAAGGCCCAAAATTCTAAACAAAATTGAAATACACTAACCTAAGCACCCTACCCAGCTAACATGCTACCCAATTACCCTACCCACCTTGTTAATTTGACAATCTACCCACCATTTTGAGTAAAACCTCTAAAACCCCTACCTATGGCATATAAGAGAAAACAAAAATTTCTAGACCTACCCACATAAACAAATTTAAAATGGAAAAATCAAACTACACTACCAATTTAAATACACCCCCTACCTCATTCTGTGACCTCCTCAATGGTCTGAGCTTGTGAGCAAGTCCCCATCCATGTCATCAGGCTCTTTACATCCTGGACCCATGCAATCACCCATGTGCCTCTAGCCAATGATCAATACCCAGATCATCAATACCTTCCTCAAAAAGCACCAAAATCACTAGAGCTCAATCAAACACAACAAAATAGTAACAATGACAAAATGACTTTTGTTTTTTAGTTTTACCCCACATATTTTTATTGTTTCCCTTGACTATCAATGGTCACCTTCTAGGGACCCTGACCATCAATGGTCAAGAGGGAAACCCTTTAAACCCCCAATTTCACTTCTTACCTATAACCTACCAAATCCTAACATAACTACACTAGTTTCTTGCCTACTTTGGAGATGCCTTTCTCCCACCAAATTAACCACCTCATCACTCACCATTGGTCTATTTTGACCCATCTAGCATGTAATTTTATGACACTTATTACTTGGTCCTTTGACCATAACAAAACTATTTTCATATTGAACCCTTTTGAATTTTGTGCCACCTCATTGATACCAACCCACTTGTGTCTCATTGGGAGCACTTCCTACCTTAGATACCCATGACACTTGACCCATTTGTGTTTTCCTTGGGATCACTTCCTACCTCAAATACCCATGACACTTAACCTATTTATATTTTCCCAAGGAGAACTTCTTACCTTAGATACCCACCAAAAACATAGAAATCACTTAGGAGACTTGTGCTTATAAGTGTTCCTAGCCACCATGCTTATAGGTGGTCATGTAGTTCACTCATCACTTATATTTCTTATCATTGATCCTTATTTTTACCAATTATGGCACCCTAGTATATGCATGATCTTGGATATCACACCTTTTATTGCATTTTTGTGCATAAGTTTGCATCTCAAATTCTTGACCTCATGTCACCACCTAATGACTCACCATTTACCACTTATCAAACCCATACCCACTTCAACTTTGCCTCACCAAATCTTTGTTTGAGGGGGAACACATCCTCCCTCTCTCAAGGTAACTAGACCCTTGACCCATACTTTGTTTTTGTTTTATAGCTCATTCACACAGGCTACATAATAAAAAGGGGCATAATGTAGACATCAAAAATTTGGAAACATGTGCTTTCAAATGTCAAAATACCCATGGACCTACCATAAGACCCCCTTGGGACCAACACACACCTATCAGGCCTAAACCAACCAATCTACACTTAGTATCACCTAACTAAATAAACCTAACCTTCATGACCCTATTCTTATGGACCCTAATCGTTGATGGTTAGGGTGACCATCAATGGTCATATTTAATAACCCCTGATCATTGATGGTCGGGATCCACCTTTTAGCCAAGATCATGCAAGCTCCACTAACCCATTTATAAATATGACCTTGTTTTATTTGTGTTTCATGCCTTTACATGCAAAAAATATATTTAGATGACCCACTTACACCTTCACTTCCACCTCTTTCTTGTGCCTATAAGAGAGAGAGGTTTGGGAGGTCAAATGGATCTATAATAATTATCAGAAGCTCAAGTATCCAAGATTTTTATTTTACAAGTCAATTAGTGTTATCAACATTATCAAGCCATCTTATTGAGAGCCAACTCACCATCACCTCTCAACCAAGATTTTAACTACTATTACTCTATTAGAATCAAGACAAATTTGACTTATAGGCTAACTATACCAACCACTCACCCAATCAACTTCTGGTAAGACAAGTGTTTGTTTGTTACTATTCACATACTTTTATTCCATTTCATAATCAACCTAGCCTTTACCTAACTAATAAAATTCACCTATGTAATCCCATCATTTATCTATTGATCAAACCTAGAAACACACAGTCAACCATTGATGGTTAGACCCCAACTGTCAATGGTCAAACATAATTACCAATGGTCACCCTAACTATCGATGGTTACCCCAATTGTCGATAGTCACTTATGGCATTAAAAACTAGCAACCTTTTTTCACCCACTACACCTAATCAAATATAATTTTCTATGTTTTTGATCAATCATGGACCTCTTTCAAAAATTTTGAAGCACACCCCAACCTCTTAGTACTAATATTAATTAGTTTATCACTAATTTTATCCTTTCTAGTCTATTTTCTTAATATGCATTGTTGTGTTCAGTTTTAGTAATCTTATTTAATTGATACAAGTACCTTATTTATAGTTTTGTGAACTTAATTATTGAAAATGTGTGGATTGATATCCCCTAAATAAGCTCTCACTTCTAGTATCTAGCTAGCACTATGAAATCTAACCAACTATCTATCTAGAAAACAAGTTTGATTTAGTGTTTTCTTATCTGTATGTCTTCCTCCCAAGCCAAAGAGGATATTTTCACAATATTTTGATTCCAAACATGCATAAACAAACATGTTTTTCAACCACACCAGTATTAAGCTTATTTTATTTCTTTATTTATAACTTAAGTGAAAATTTACATGAAACACACATGTTCATACCAAGTGTCTCAATATATAAAGCCTAGATAATGGATCAATAGTCAATAATCAAAGAGAATTTTAAAGGAGCATGAGATAGTGACACATGTCCAAAATAAATAATGTGGTCAAGATTTTTTACATGAAATGTAGAGTGTATTATTCTATGGGCTTGGGTTAGTTAGAGTCCTTAAAGATCATTAATATAATGAAGATCTCAAGGAAATTTAGGTAGTCATATGTGATTACTTACAGTGGTAATCTCAAGGTTCATGAGGTTTTTCTCCATCCTCCTACACCAAAAGGGGCCATATTAACATTAAAATAGGGAAAGGCTCAAGGAGGTTTAAAATGGATATTATGATTGATTCTAGTGATAATCTTAGTCTTCATCATTATGACCCCTTATCCATTCTCCTATACATGTTCCCCATTTCTCTCATTCCCTTCTACCATAAATACAAGATTTTAAGCCTTGAAATGGATCCTTATCTTAGGCATGACTAGACTCTACCAAGATTGAGATTTGTAAACTCTTGAGATGAATAGAAGATTATGTTAAGATTTCATTATGTTTATCTATTATGTTCATGTCAGTTGATTTGCATATGTGGTAGATCTTTCTCCCTTGTCAAGTCATGATCTCACCTAGTTGGTAGTTTGTCATGTTACACAAGTCATTCCTAGTGTTTGATGCCATTTCATTAAAGATATCATGTGGATACATTGATTGGTTAGTGCCTTAAATCAGGCCTCTCCATCACTTCCCTCAAATTTTGATCACTTGGTAAACCCCTACGTGAAATACTAATGCATAACAAACATCTAGAGTTATAGATTTAGTCTTTTGCTTATCTCATTAGTGTTTTTAGAGGCTCAAGTAAGAGTGGATGAGAAATAAATTTAGGTGTATCATCAATAGTAGCTTAGATTTCCTTTTCAGTTATCTCTTTCCTTTTTCACCCAACCAACTAGTAGATTTTAGTGGAAATGAGCTGAGTGATGCAACAGAGGAGTTAACCTCATTAAAAATCCTAAAGGTCGACATTCCCATGTCAGACTAGATTTGGATAGAAGACTTGAACAATCTTTTTCTCATCTAGGTTGCAATCTAGGCATCTAACACTTTATGCTTATGTTTTGAAATAAACTTTACAAATTCCATTTTAGGCCATTTTGCCTTAGGTTTATGTAAATTATATAACTATTTTAGATTTTTCTACTTTTCTTGAATGTATTTATCCATTTATACTTTATGTTTTGATTGATTGACTAAGTTCTTACAAGGTTTTAATTTTTAACTTAGTCATTTATAAATAAATAGCTGTAATTGGTTTTAATTTTGATGAAAATTATGTAATTTCACTAAGTATTTTATACCTTTATGTGCTATTATTTGAATATACTTAGCCATTTTATTTTCAATAGGATTTATCCATTTTATTTTAGATTTAAAATTTTTGATTGAGCTCTTTTTATTTTACCCATAGGTGCCTATATAGATCTCAATGCGACATGGAGATTTATTGTAGTTCCCAATGGCTTAAACCTATTTGAAAAGACATTTCACACTTATTCAATGTTAAAGTATTTTCCTGGTAGGCCTCTATCTCAATAAACCTCTAGGAAAGTGGATCATTGGGATGATGCCAAATGGCATCATCTTGACTACCCATTAATCCAAGTTAGAACTATAAAAATCATAATTCTCCATGCAAGTAGAGTAGTGGGATGCTACCACATGGTATCATCCTAGAAACCCACTAATCTATAAATATATATACAAATTAAAATGCTTTAGGCAATTTGGTTAGGAATATGTTGTCACTTTTTGTTGCTTACACAACACACCCCATTTTCAAACTAAAAATAGGGACCCTCTTTTTTCTCAAGTCTAAACTTATATTTTTGTGGAGTTCATTGGTGCTTTCTTATTTAAATTATCTCTCTTAAAATTTAATATTTCCTATATTTGAAGACTTATATCTAATGTGCTTCATTTTTTTTGTCAAGCCTAAATGATAAGAAGTTTACAAATTAAAAACCTAGAATAAAAATCACATCTTGGACTGCACTAAGTTTAAATCTAAATTTACATGATCCTATTAAGTCTTGGTCTATCTTTATGCTTGTGTATTGAAATACATTCTATAACTTACTTTTTAGGTTATTTCACCTTAGGTTTATGTAAATTATCTGACTATTTTACATTTTTCCATATCTTTTCCTGAATATTTTTGTCTATGTCTACTTTAAATTTTGATTAATTAAGAGATTTCAAGGTTTAAATTTTAACTTAGTGATTTTTTTTTTAGAAATGGGATAAATTATTTTTAATTTTGATGAAAATGGTATTCTTTCACTAAGTCTTTTATGTATTTATGTCATCTAATTTGAATAGACTTAGCCATTTGCTTTCAAATTTAAAATTATTGATTGGGATATTTTTATTTTTCCTATAGGTGCCTAGATTGATTTTGGTGCAATGTGGTAATTTTATATGACTCTCAATATCTCAAAAATATTTCAAAATACTTTCAAAATAATTAATTTTTAAGTATTTTCTTGGTAAATCCTATAAGTGAATCATTGGGATGATACTATGTAGCATCATCCCAATTACCTATTGATCTCAATCATAACCATACAAAGCAAAAGCCTTTGGACAAGCAAATTAATGGGATATTACCATGTTGCATCATCTTAGTAACCTTATGATCCTAACCAAAATCTTACAAATCAAAAGCCTCTAGGAAAGGAGAGTAGAGGGATGCTACCACATGGCATCATCTTAGTGACCTACTAACCCAAAAATGTTCGTACAAATATAAATGTTTCAAACAAATGAGTTAGCAGGATGCTACCACATAGAAACAACCTTCTACTCCATAGGTATGAGGTAGTCCATGTAACTTAAAAGGCCACCAAAGCTCTAGATGAGTGACATTACACTGCATGACATGATCTCACTGTGTCATGGACAAATCACTTTGCATACCATGAATTTTTATTTTGAGTAGTGGAAGAGTGAATAAAAGTGACTTTTCAAGTTCTTACAAATGAAATACATGTTATTAATCCATGTCATTAGGAAACTTATTTAAAGTTGATGACTCCTCTAGCAGTCAAATTCATCATAACCCAAGAAGGAAATATATATTCAATTTGATTTTTGAAATCAAGTTGAGGTTATTTCTAACCAACAAATGATTATAAATGATGGTATTCAAAGCAAGGTTGGGAAATGAAATTAATCAAAAGGTGGTTGTTTCAATTGAGAATCATGAATGAAGTGTGAATCATGGGCATGGTGTGTGCATTAGGATCATGTGAAGAGCAAAAGACAAACTTAGCTTTAAAAAGGCATGGCAATGGATTGTGTAGAAGCATAGAATATGGAAATCCTAATGTAATTGAAACTACTTTTAATTTCCAACATTCAATCTAGACATGGTGTTAATTGTATAAGGCTTGTGTAGACCTCCAATCTATAAGATATCCCCACTACCTCCTCAACTACATCTTTCAATTGCATTAATGATTTTTTAACTTCCAAATTAGTGGGTGAATTTGAATTCGAATTTGAAAATTCATCAACTTAAGGGTTTGTATAAGATCAACTCCTATGATGTAATAAGGGTTGGTGTCTTTTAGGATTATATAAGGATATACTTGGGTTAATATTTATAGGATTAGAGAGAGTTTGCTCATTTATTTTTTAGTATTTATTATTATTATTTAAGTATTTTTTGAGTCAAAATTGTCTATAATCCATGTTTGTAGCTCACATGATTATTTGATGAAATCCCAAGTGATCTCATTAATAGAAATATCTTTATTTTCAAGCTTTATCATTTAATACACTTGGTTTATGGATGTATATGGTGACCTTGTTTCCCTCATTAGATCTACTACTTCATTCCACAAACTCTTCCACTATCCTTAGTTGGATTTGTGTTAAGTCTAGCTCAAATAAGTATTGGTTAATCTAGGTGTTTATCTACTCAATAGAATCAAACTAGTCTCCATTAGAAAGTGGTATCTTTCATCTATTTTTTCCCTGACCTTATCTCCTTTTTATTTTTTACCATCTTTGTCAGTTTAGATTTTGAGTTATAATATAAATCTAACAATTTATCTTGATTACATTATCCCTTGTGTGTATATTGTTCATTTATGCATTTATTAACCTATAAATAATACATTTTGAATTAGTTATTTATATGTATAGTTAGATAATTATGTTGATTACCTTAAGGAATAAGATCCACATATATGATGCATATTGATTTGTATAAAATAATCCAACAACCAAAAAAGGCCCCTTCAATTGGAATGATCACAATGAGCTACTGAGTGAAGATCAATATGCCTAGACCAGGTATAAGAGACCTTGGGGAGTGGAATCCCTACGATTTACCTACTTTCATGAGGGGTGAGTATGTCAAAAAAAACTTAACATAGTTGGTTGGCCATTTTTGGAAAGTGATTGACCAATATATTGATGATAGAAGGAAGACCTGAACTAGATTATTCTAGACATATTATTTACTTTTAAAAAGTTACCTAATTGTTTTTTAGATTCTTAGAGTAAAAAAATTAATTACTTGATTCCTTCAGTGGCCCTTACATGGCTAGGAGGATGTAATTATCCTATTAATATCATAATACCTTCCCATTACTTACCCAAAAAACCCCATAAATTTTGTATGAACTATATTAATGATGGGGTCAATACTATTGAAGAATGCATTCAGGGTTTTAGGGAAGACATTATCACAAGGTAGATTTAGTGTGAGGATGTGACTTGCCACTTATTCCCCTTATCAGTAAATCAAATGGCCTATTATTGGTCCTTGGTTTACTATATGTGTACATCACCACTTGGGTCATCTTTGAGAATATGTTCCTTAACCATTTTAATGTGACCATTGACACTAGTGTCTTGTTTTATCAATTTTTCATAGCCTGTAAAGAACATAACAAATTAAATAGTGCATTCAAATAAAAATTCCATCAGTTATACACTAGGTTAAAGGATCATTTCTTATAATTTGAGGTCAAATTCATAGTAGTTTACCTCAATGATTTATATTCTTTTATTGTCATGTTCAGTAATGTACCCATATGTTCTTGCATCATTATTATAGATCTACTAAGAGGCTATAAATGTAGAAAAACATTCAATGACTAAGGAATTTATTATTGGCACTTCTTATTCATTGAAAAAGAAGGGAAATTATTCCAAGAATACTTTGAGTTACATGCCTACAAGTTACACCATAGATCAATATGTGCCTTGCAGTGAAGTATCACCTAAAGCCGTCATCAAACTAAACCTCCATATAAAAAATGAGAGGCTTTCTTATTCTTTCAATGAATGTGACTTAGTTAATTTTAAATAAAAAAAATAAGTTGATTCTTATTATTTTATTGATTCATTATTTTTGGGTGTTATTAATAATGAAATACCATTTGTTACAGGAAAAAATTAGTAGATAATGCACAATCTAAGCTACAAAGCTACATACCCTAATGTACCATATGAAGTTTGTGAAACTGGATATGTTTTTGATCTTGAGATAAAATTACATGTTGAGAATGTTTCATTTCACTAACCTAATCTATTATTTGAAGGATAAAATAGTGTAAATGATGACTATGAAGATGAATATTCAATAATTTTAGAAGGTGACCTAGTGGCCAAAAATCAAATTGATGAAGAGATACCCACACATAATGAACAATCTAACATTTCTTATAATTATCCAAAGGAATAATTAGAAGAGTTGGATTTGTTGGATGATAAAGATGCATATTATGCATATGAATCATTTTATCCCTTTGCTGTTACTCCTACATTTAAAAAATTGATTCAAGATGATAAACATATTAGTGGTAGTAGTTTATCTTCCCCCTCATCATTAAAAGAGGATGAACCTAATAAAGATAACATTGATACAAATTGCTTACACCAAAAAGAAGAAAATTAAGAATAAAGTAATTGCTATTTTGAGGAAAATGAGCTAGAAGAGTTTAAAATTAATGATATTTCTTCTCAATTCATCCTTACCTTCAACATAGTTGATATCACTCAAGTGTTCCTCTTATAAGTAAAAGTAGTCAAGATCAAAAGGGGAAGTTAAGAACATTCAGGCTTAGACAAAGAGGAACTCATGTTTGGTCCTGAGTTAAAGGCAAATAAGGATATCATCAATTCATTTGATGACTCCATGACCATCCATTATTTCCCAAAACCAACATGTTCCATGTTCAAGGTAGCAGAGATGGTCATGATATAAATAGAATATCATAAACATAATGGTTTGAATAGAAAAGTGAAAATAATAGAGATACAAGCTGAAAATGATCTAATTCAACCTAGCTCTCCACATAATTTGGTCACTGATAATGATTTTAGAAGGCATATAATATGAAAAGAACCTAAACTACTCCCATGCCTTTTATATGATGAAAAAACAAAGGGGATGCTATGTAGGCATCTATTTACATCAAAGAGCAATCACTAATTGATTCATCTATTGCATGTAATAAGAACATGCCACTATAAATTTGGATCTTCCAATTAGTTTGGTATGTGTTAATTCTCATCCCTAACCCTCACCAAAATATAATACATGGTCTAAGGTATTCTCTTCATCCTATCCTAAGTGATTTCTTGAAAATAACTATAAACACATTGTTGAATTGCATAATCCTCATTTCCTTAATTTTCTTGGAAAGGACATTGATAAATATATGGGATAGTGTTTTATAACATAAAATATAGCATAATAGAAAGTAATATTGTTTTCTACCCTTCTTAAAAACCTAAATAATTAAGTGTCTAACTGATTCAAACATGCATTTTCTTGAGAACCTCTGTGAATAATTTCTTTACCCTTTCCTATTTTATTGTGTTTTCTTTCTTTCTTATCCCTTGTTTTTAGCTTAAGTTTTATTGTATTTGATTTATGATTTAATTTTTCGATTTTTACCAAAAAAATTTCCCTGTAGTTCCCCTATTAATCAAGAAAATGAAAATAAAGTTCATTGTATTAGTAACATAGATGGCACTCAAAGAGCCTAATTTTAATTTTACTTGAAATTTTAGTGTAAACTGTTATGATTGCTTTGTTCATTTCTTGAATTTCAAAGGTCAATGATTATTAATAGAACTTGTTAATTTATAAAACTTATTGTCTTATCCAAAACCCTCTAACACACATAATAAAATATCTAATGAAAATGTTGCATTACTTCAATTTTGATTATTCTTGAGTTATCATAAACTTGTTGATTTCTTTCTATCTATGGCTTGGTCCCCAACCCTCAATGGATGAAAATTCAAAATTTTACTTCAAAAAATTTGAGCTAAAATGAAAAATATAAAATTTCTTCTTGAAAGGGTGATCTTGGCAACCTCTACAATAGGCTTTCTAACCTAGTTAGTAGTGGATTAAGGCCTTCATAAGGAACCAGAGGTATCTCTATTAGGTCTAAAGACATCTATATGGTATCATAATAATGTCCACACCATTTCCCCCAAGTTAAATTATAAAATCATTTTTATTCAATAGTTTTGGCCTTATGAAAAATGAATTACTTTTGTGAATGGAAAGAAAATGAATTAATCACTTGATCACACACATAGATGGTATTTGGTAAGATTGTAGCTTAGTATGTCACTTGTTATTATAAAGGTTATTACCTTGGAATTTTGATATGATCTAAGTGATTATTGATATCTAATACTTTTTATTCTTGTGAAATCAAAGCTTAAAGATTCTTGAAATACTTAGGAGTATTTTACAAGAAGAGTCACTATTTATTGTTACTTGCTTAACACACCCCATTTTCAAAATAAAAAAGGAGACCTTTTTTTTGCTCTAGATTCTGATTTTATATTTTTGGAGAGTTTTTTGGTGTTTTATTGTTGAAATAATCCCTCTTATAAGTGCATATTTTCTTGATATGAAGTCTTAGATATGAGTGTTTCATTATTTAAGTCAAGCCTAAATGATAAGGAGTTTTCATCTTAAAAATATGACATAAAAATCACATCTATGACTAAATTAAATTAAAATCTAAATTTGCATGACCCTATTAAGTATTGGTCTATCTTTATGTTTGTGTTTTGAAATACACTTTACAGCTTCCTTTTTAGGCCATTTTGCCTTAAATTTATGCAAATTATATAAATTTTTTAGAGTTTTTTGCTTCTTTTCCTCAATATTTGTGTCCATTTCAGTTTTAAATTTTGATTGATTAACTAAGTGATTACAATGTTTTAATTTTTAACTTACTTTCTAAAAAATAGGTGAAATTAGCTTTAATAAATGCTCTTGTTTTACTGAGTCCTTTACACCTTTATGTGTTTTCATTTGAATAAACTTAGTCATTTTATTTTGAATAAGACTTAGCTATTTGATTTCAAATTTAAAATTGTTTATTGGGATCTCCTTATTTTTTTCATAGGTGCCTAGAATGATTTTGGTGCCAAAATGATGATTTTTTACAACTCTTGATAATGCAGACCCACTTGAAAATAATTTTGACATAGTCAATTTTTAAGGATTTATTCAATGGGCCTTTAGATCAGTAAAGATATGGGTAAGTGGACTGTCAAGATGTTACCAAGTGGCATTATCTTAGTGACTTGTTGATCTCATCTTGAACCATATAAAGTAGAAGACTCTGAGTAAATGAAGTATCAAGATGCTACCATGTGACATCATTCTGATGACCCACTAACTTAAAAAATCTATACAAATCTGAATGGCCCTAGAAAAGTGATTTATTGGGATGTTGTCATGTGGAAACATCCCCGTAAGGACCTTCATCAAAAGGTGACTATGTTAAACCAATGGTTATACTCCTTTGGCAGTGCTGACTATGAAGGTAAGAGGATTATGCATATGGGTAAATTATAGTTTAGGAATGCTTAAATTATTATCTTGGGATGAAATTAAAATTGCATGTGTGTTAAACTTATATATTAATATTGCTTCATGACCATATAAATTGGTAAGATAATTACATTGACTTAAATAAATGATCTAAAATGATATAACTACAAGTTTAAACTATTAGATATAGAGGATTTCATGGGTGCAATAAATGTGTAGGAATAGGTCATTTCCAATGAAGCATTATTGCATCGTGTGTGATCCCACCTCTAACCCAAATATTATTTTGAGCCTTTCATGTTCCTAATCTAATTCCTTGTATGCTATTTGACCCTTTATTTAATCTTGGCATGTCTTGATGGATTGTAATCACCATTGGGTTGGTGGAACACCTTTGGCTGGTCATCCTCAATACATCAAAACAAAGTAGACAAATGTCTATAATACCTTATTACATAATTACAGACCTATCCATTAATTACATTTGCCTTGAGTTCTATGTGGGACATGGATTATCTTAGAAGTAACCTTAGGAGTTGGCTAGAGATGCCATGCACTATTATGAATTGTCAAAAAGAACATATATTTATGAAGGCATGGGATGGCCAAAAAAAGTGGTTGGTCAATCCAAGAAAAGAATAGATACATGTCATGTTTTGATTAGGTTGTAAGGAAGAAAGAATGCCTATTTAAACAAGTAAAAATCTAAGAAATGGGTTCAAAACTTTCAAAAAAAATATGTACCCTAAGAACAATAGGAGGATGCGAAAGGAAATAAGAAGAGAGCCTGGAGAAGGAGAGATGTGACTACTAGAAACCATCAAAAAAGATCCATGGAAGAGCCTAAATCATTTGGTAGTATTTTATTGACTTGAATATCCTATTATTTGAATAAATGAAGTTTGTATGATTCTTGATTTATTTATTAAATTTTAGAGGAGTAAGGCTATTTGGATTACTTCTTCCTTTTGCTTGTTTTCTTATGGTTGTAATTAGGTCACACCATAGTGTTTTACCCATAGTATATGAGTTTTGAGTTGAGATATTCCTCCATGATAGTTATAACTATTTTATTCTATGTACCTAGATATTATGGTTTCATCATGTAAGACTTATGATGCCTTGAAATATCACATTCTTTATGATGAAGGAATGGGTAGGTATCTTATATTGGACATGATGTTAGGTTACCTAAGTCCCTTCATGATAGCTTATAAAATGTATCTTAGTACTTATATGATTGATAGGTCCCATCCTTTTAGTCCTTGTGGTTTTCCCTTTTATGTATTTTACTTACTAAAAATGGATTCAAAGTTAGTAATCCTCTTAACTTAGAGATACTTAGATTATCCCCTTGTGATTAGATATCATCTTGACCCTAAGATATTTTGACTATTGGTTGCCTTTATTTAACCTACACCATGATGTGAACATGTTTGGAGCTAGGATTCCTACTCAAGGGTACCTAGATTAGTCACTTTATGATAGAAAAAGGTTGGGAGGTAAGCCCACCTTTTGTTGCTCAAAGTTGCACCTAGAGTAAAGAGGTGATCATCTTTAGCTATTGATTATTCTTATTTTTTTACTTTTTATAACTAGATTTAAGCCAATAATTATTTATTTTTACTTGAACATATTATATTTATATTTGAACCTATTATTTATATTTGAACCTATTATATTATTTTGATTTGGATGATTAAGACATATGGTGTTTTTCTTTTATAAATATGCTTTTGTCAAACTATTTATAATATGGATTCTACTCAACTAGTCTAGACTTGGTTGGCTAACCCTTACTAAGGTTTGATATAAGAAAGATAAAATATTAAATTCCTCTTAGAAATAGTGATATTGAGTAAATAAATATGCATTGACCCTAGATCTCCCTAGATATAATATGTCATGTAGGGAGAAACTCTTAAGCATGTATGACTCTTTTAATAAATTGATGAATATAGTTTTCTTAGTCAAAAACTATAAGTAATCAATCTAAGAGATGAGATTTGTACTTCCTCATGTATTATGTTGGAATTTATATCATAGACTAAGATTATCCATAAATGATTTAATCTTAAATAAATTGTTGAGTGATTTTTAGGAAGAATAAATAAATTATAGGACTGTATGGTCTGGGTTTTGGTTACTCTAGTAAAGAAATGCCTTATGGAAGGGTTTTGAGTATAAAGCATCATATAATATTTTTTCCTTATAATTTTCCTTTATAAATACTAAATTTTATAAAAAAATAAAATAATCACATAGTTTGGCTCATCAACTAAAGTAGTTATAATATTGCAAGGTGATTAGATGGATCTAATTATGGAAACCTTTGCATGAATTAGCTATTGATTAAAAAGGATTTAGAAAACCAACCATGGATTAAATTTCCTTATAATTTATAAATCCCTTATAAAACCTTTTGCATTTAGTTTATTTAAAAGGGTCCTTGAGTCACTGTCGTGAATTTTAAACTTCTAGGATTAGACTAGTCATCTTTTAGATTGAGTTTGCCTTATGTTTTTGGGACAATCGACTAAATAAATAAGAATATTGGTTTAGTGTCATAGGCTTGTATAAGCCTTGATGATTTTAATTTTATTTCTTTCTATTTTGATCAAATTCTTAATTTATCCTTAATATTTATGTGTTTCACTTTGAACATTAGTTTTTAGCTTGACTAAATTATTCTACATAGTAGAATGGTGTAATCAACATTTAATTTCCATTTTCCATATTTTAATTGGTTATAAGATTTTATTTAGTCAAATATGAATTTTTTCCTTGGTCATAATTATCCTCATCATCTAAATTTGTTTGCCTAGACTTTTCATAAATGCCTCCTAGATAGGTATTTTTATGGATTTTGCCTTAGCTAAATTATCCCCTTGGCATTTTATTTTTTGATTTTACCTTAGTCATTTTTATGAATTTTAAGAGTGATTCAAATTAATCCATGTGTCATCCTCCTACTAACCTAGGAGTGACATCATATTAGTTTACATTATGGTTAGTACTAAGCTAGAAAAATAGTGTGATCTTTCCACATGGAATCATCATGGTGACCCACAATCCTAAGGAGGATCATACAAGGAGTGATTCCTCTAGGCTAGAGATCTAGTGAGATATTTACACATGCCATCATCTAGGTGACCTATGATCCTGAGGAGAACCATATACTGTGAAAACCTCCATGAAAGAAGGCTTGTAGGATGTTTCCCTATGGCATCATCATGGTGACCCACTATCTCATAAATGTATGTGTATATTGTAAAGGTATCAAAAAAGTAGGCTCATGGGATGTAGTCATGTAGCATCATCCCATCACCATGTTATCTCAGATGTCACATCCTCATTTCTCACTAAGCTAATTTACCTGATTATTAGTGGATTATTATGGTTGTTAAATTGATAAATTACTATTTAACTAAGCCATAAGTTAAATACTATTATGTGAAAATTATATGTTACATTAATTGCATTATTTTATTACTATGATTTAGCTATATTTGTATATTCCTTACATTATTATCATGTTCATTAATTATTATAGTAGTATTTTATGATGTATATTGTGTTGTTATAGGATAACTGTATTCTTTTCATGAGTTGTATGCATGAGAGATCCATCCCTCAAAGCATGATAGAGGGAGATCATCATCAAAGAGGATGGTGTAGATGGTGTTTGGGGATGATAGAGGAAAAATATAACACATGCACACACCATGATAGATAACACTCATATATGCATTATTTAAATTTTTAGATTTAGTACATATTTGATGTTATCTGTATTTAGATAATTAATTATGTGTGTTAGTTGTGATTTAGTTGAGTTTAATGCTTATGAGGATCTAAATTTTTGTGTTTATATTATATTTATTATACAAAGATTAAATGCATAATATTTATTTTGATCATGATGAGTTGTCATATTCATGATTATTAATACTAATGCCTTATGAGTAAGTAAATCTACACGAATAAAATGTATTTACTATTGTCTATAGACTAATTGAAATGTCTTTGTAATGTTTTATAATATTAGTTGATTATTATTATGATATTAAAGAAATATCATTATTCAGTTTAATGCTGTAATATATAAAAGATAACTAAAGACATTGGATAGTCTATATAAAGTAGTAATAACAGTGACTATGTCATTACAATACCATTATGTTTTGGTATAATAATTGTTTGATTTACCATTACAGTTAAAAGAATATCATTGACATAAAATTAGTCACATTGTTATCTAAATTCAATGTTGTTAATCTTTTCTAAAAATTGCATTATTATCCTAAGCGATCCTATGAACTAAACCTAGTCAACATTTAAATCCATAGATAACGGTGATTTGTGAAGTGTTAGTTATCACTGGCAATAATATTAATAGTGGATTTTTTAAATTTGATATATGGGCATGTAAGTTAAAAAGAAACATGTAGAGAACAAAGGAATAAAATAATGATTGAAGATTTGGTGAAAGTTTGAGAGAATTAGGGATTTATTTATTATGTCAAAATGGAGTGTACTTAGATTAGTCCATTTTGATGAATAATGAGGATTATGCATGGTGGAATGATGGTAACACTATGTGTTCAATATAATAGTTACATGCATTACATGAAGAAAGGAGGTCAATGGAGAAAGGATAAGAAGAGGGGGAAGAAAGAGAAGGGAACAAAACATCACAAATAATATAAGGAAGAAGCAAAAAAGGGAAAAAAATAACTATTTTGGTTCAAGCAGTTTCATATAAACACCATTATAAGGTTGGTGATGTTATTTAATATTGTTTGGAAATAGGAAAATATGAGTATTTAATTATCTCTTAGGGTTTTGGGAAATGATTTACATTTTATTATGGATACATTTTAATCCCTTTGGATGGCTCGACCATCCACAGAACTAAAACTATATCACATAAATCCTTATGGAATGGAGACTAGTACTATGTGTGAAAACCATTAGGGTTAAATGGATTTATTTTTTTATGATGGAATTAAGCCCAAGTTAAATAAGTATAGGACTTTGGTAGATGGTATTAATAAATATGATGAACAAATTTTGTTTTTGAAACCCTTATTACACACACACACACACACACACACACACACACACACACACACACACACACACACACACACACACACACACACACACACACACACACACACACACACACACTTACTTAATTGGATATATATCAAAACTATGAGCATATATATAATACACTATACTGTGTGTATATTTTGAATTATCAAGGTAAAAATGCAAAATTTGAGTTAGTTTGATGAATGAACAAAATGTTATTAAGGATTTGTGTATGCCATTAGGTAATTTGTAATGGCAATTTAGTTTATAGGAATGAATTATGTTATTTTGCTTCAAAAAACATGAATATATACTATATATGAATTGTATACATTTGTTTTACAAAATTGTAAACATATATATAGGGACTGTGAGCCTATTCCTTTTATCCTAAGTAGATAAACTAAGTCTGTATAAATTAGCTATGCTTGGGTCATAAGATAAGATAGAACTATCCTAGAATGGGAATAGTAAGTGGTTAATTCCTATCTTAGCTATGTATTCTTAATATAAAAATATATGTTATGTGAGGCACCTATTATAACCATTTAGTTATTCATTAGCATATACAAGGAATGGATATTAGCATCGAATTGGATATCTATATTACTAGGATCTCAAATACATATTATATAGATAAATGTGACTTCTATTTTGTTTATTTAGATTGGGTATTTGGTTCTAACCCTATATAGAAACCAATAGTGTATCTTTAAGTATATGAGTTCTTATAAATAGATAGGTTGACAGAGTTCAAATTGGATTGATACATATATTAATGTATTTGAAATTATGCATAGACTATAGTAAGGTTAAAATACATATATACACTCTGTAAAGGTTTGGTTGTTATAAAGTTCACAATGAAATTGAGTTGGATTTCACCTTGATTTATTTGATAATTATGAAACTCAAATAAGTACAAACTGATAATAAGTAAAAAGAGAAGAATATAGATATGATTATTCAATTAATTATAGTACTATGTTTATCAACAATTCAGGAAAGTTTATATAGTCTAATCACCCAAGTTAGGGAAAAATAAGATAATAGACTTTGAATGATTTTCATCACAATTAGATTATTACTTTTTAATTAAAATAAGTGAATAAAAATAGGGGTTTTAGGAATGTATAAATCCTATGATTGATCTTGAATGTTATTCTATGAATAGATAAATATTTAATGTTTTGTTTGAATCATTCATAGTTCATAATGGAAATAAAAATCACTATTAGTTTATTACAAAATAATATTTTTATGTATGAGCAAATACATTTATTTAGTACATATTATGTATGTATTAAATAGGTAAAATTACATACATATATGAAATATATATGTATGAGGAACTTACACACACACACACACACACACGTGCGCGCGCGTGCACGCACACACACGCACGCACGCACACACACACACACACACACACACACACACACACAATATTTGAACATAGGATATGTATGCTTAAAATTATGGGTTTTGTTGACTGATAAATTAAGTCATATAATCCTAAGGGATAGGACACTCTGATTCAATTCATTTAGCCTCATAAATGTACAAAAATTTATATGAATAAAGTATTTATGTTTTATGTGAGATAATAAATTATTTAAGAGGTAATTAATCTCTAAAATTATTTATATTGGATTATTGTTAGTGTGAGAAATGTTTACTTGGAATAAATTATGATATTTTTTTTATCATAGATGTACTGAATTTGAGTTACCAATGGAAATCATAAATATGTATTCTATGTATAAATTATACTTAGTTGGTATAGACTCTACTTGTTTATATTTATTAGTTATGTGATAAATAATATAGTTGATATTCATTGCATATATTTGATGGACTAAATGTACGTATTTTTTATTATTATTATATTTATCATATTTTATTCCTACTAATAGGAAATAATTTGATTAAACTTGTTGATTTTATTTTATATTAACCAAACTTCACATTATTGGTACTAAATAAATGGTTAGATGAACTTCAGTAGCTTACGTAGCATAACTAATGCCAAATGAGAGTAATTTGATCAAGTGGTGTGTATGAATTTGACTTATCCTAGAGATCATTAACTATTTGAAATATATATATATATATATAAATTAATATTTAGTTAAAAATTATCATTTCATATGTATAACTTACATGTTTTTGCAATATATTATTAGAATGTATTTTATTTATGGTACACATCATGTACTAGATATCTTGCAACACATGGGTACTAACTTTTCTCTCTAGATTCTTACACCATCACTATCTTCCCATCCATGAAGGGAGGGCCATTCCTTTATTAGGGGATTCTATAGGGAAATGATGGTCTATGATTCTCCACATACTAGTAATTATTTGGAGATTACACTTGAGATTACCATAAATACTGGAGTTTGTGAGACTCATTCTCCATGGAACCTTATATATACTATTGTATTTACTATTGAAACATTATTAATAATAAAAATGTAATTATTTACTCATGTTTACATTGGAAGTACTGTATGTAATATTATACCAGTCATAGTTAGAATTTATGTAATTTATTTCTAGAATAAATGTAGTTAATTTTTACTTATTTTATATGATGTTAGTGATTAGTAATTAATAGATGTTACATGTTTATTTTTGGTTAACATACTTAGTGTGTTTTACCCAAGTCACTAATTATATTTTCATGGTGAAATATAATATAAAAATATGTGTAAATTATTTTTAAAAAAAACTTGTACGTTATTCTAGTAAATCCCAGTGAAGATGCTACATCTTGCTATCAACACTGTGATTTGAACTCTAAGACTTAATAAGTCCATTAACATTTTAATATACTTATATTTAATATAAAATATAATGATTTAAGCTAGAGAATGTTTTGAAGGTCCTTCAAATTTCAATGATAATAACCTTCCATTTGATCCTAATCAGTTTGCCCCTAAAAAGGTAGTAAAGTTATTCTTAAATCCATGAATGAAACTATGAATCAAAATATATTCATAGAACATGAAATTCATGGACATGAATAGGAATTCCATTAGTATGTGCCTTAAGATCATCTTAATGATCAAGAAATACCAGAAGATCAAAGACATGAGAAAGTTCCTTAGGATGCGAGAGCATGTATAACTACAAAATTGGCTAGAGATATGAAAAAGGTGAATCCACCTAAGTTTGATGGAATAATTATGGGAGATTAATTTAAATCATGGTTTATTGAGATGGATAAGTATTTTGAGATTAAAAACTACTTCAATGTCACTAAAGTAGTTTGGGGAGCTTACCATTTAGCTAGTGAAGTAGCTACATGGTAGACCAACAAAAAATTGGAAATGAATCTTAACTCAACCACCATGACACGTGAGCTATTTATAACATTATGTATATCATGGTGGATTCCATAATTATACTTTGACCAAAAGCTTACAAATTTTTAGAATCTTAAGCAAGGATACCTATCAATGAAAGAGTAGTAGGAATAGTTCACCAAAATTTTGAAGTATGTACCTCAATATCAAGCTAATGAGAGGTTAAAAATTAGAAATTTCATCATGGAATTAAATCCATAGATTTTTAGAGAGGTGAATGTTCATGGGCCATCTACCATGGACCAGGTATTTGAGAAGGTGTTCAAATAGGAGTAGAAGTTGAAATATCTTGCTTATATTAGAGAAAAGTTTAAGAAAAAGTTTGGAAGTTCTAAACCAAATTTTAAAAATAGTAACCATAAGTAGAATAGTGGAGACTCCAAGAGTCAATTCAAAAGTTTGATTACTAGATTCAATAGTGGTTTAGTAACAAAAAATAGGGTAATGGTTTCAAAGGTGGTTTTATGGGAAACCAATAGTCTAACATGAAGGGACCATCTAGGGGTTGATTCATTTTTAGAGGTGACCATTTTACTCATGAGTATAAATATAATAAGTTGAATAAAAAAGGTTATTTTCCTCAATACGGAAAATTTTAGAAATTCATTCATTTGGTAGTTGATAATCAACAAGATAAATTCCAAGCTTCACCTATAAAATTATCAAGTATTTTGTTTGAACATCTAGTTTTCATTTTGATATATGCATGGGCTAAAGAATGTTTTATATCTCATATAATAATAAATAAGTTATCTATAAAATATGGAGTAATGGAAAATGCATGGTTGGTATAATATTAGAATGAGTCAAAAGTCAAAGTTGACTAGCATTTACTTGAAGGTGAGACTAGGTTGATTGAATTCATAATGTTAGTGGATCTTTATGTAGCACCACTAGGGTCATATGATGTGATCCTAAGATTCAATTGGCTTGTGAATCATAATTCCAAGGTTTACTTCTACATGAATAATGTTGAGTGTTAGGATGATTTTGGGAATTAGACACAAATTCAAGATGAGAAAAGAGAATTTAGGCTTAGGCAATTTTTTATGATATAATGAAAGGATGTATTTATTAGATAGAGAGAATTTTAGGATCATATTTCTAATTGAAATATATAATTCCTCATATTCATGACATCTAGGAGTAACCAATCTCATGGTAGAGCTTAAAACACCCTATTTCTAGAAGGAATCAAATGAGATTGAATGGAATTTATGTCACATTATCTGGAATGTTAGTGCGTGAAAGCTAAACATGTGCATCTAGTTAGATTTTTGTATCCACATGACATACCAAAATGGAATTTTTAGGTGATTAGTATGGAATTTTTCTAAGGTTTGCCATTGTTATAGATTAGGCATGACATGGTCTTGGTTTTAGTTGATAAACTAACCAAGATAGCTCATTTTATACCAAGAAATTTGAAAGATGTGATAGAATTACACACCAATAAGAGTGGGGGGGGTGAATCAGTGTATAATAAATTTCAATTCAATTTCCAACTGTTAGAGATACTTTAACCAATCACATTAATATGCAAGATAGATGAATCAAAGAACAAACATGAATGTAACCATTACACAAGATTTATATGGGAGAAACTCATGGGGGAGAAAACCCACTCTCAATTCTAAATAAAAATGGACTAAATTCCTATAATACTATTACAAACATGAGGCTTTAGTGAAGCACCCACTTCACAAGGAGCACCAACCCCTAAAGATGACAAGCACCAACTTGTCTAAGATGTTGAGCACTAACACAACACCTATGAAATGAAAAATTATTGAACTCTAACTGATTCTTAATATAATAGATAAACCCTATAATAACACTCTTCTCTAAGTATTAAATTCCACACAAGTCACCAATAACGAGCTATCTCTTCAACACAAGCAATAACCCCTTCACAAAATTTTTCACTCATTTACAAATATGCACTCATAAATATAGTAAAAATAATCAATAGAATCATAAAATTATGATGAGTCTAATGATATTTTTCTCTACTCAATCCCATACAAACATTGGTCACTAAAATCCCCAAAAACCTTCACACAAGGTCTTCAAAATATCAATACTTTCTTATCTTAGCTTAATCTATTCACACACAAAGGTCATACAAAATCTTATATATATATATATATATATATATATATATATATATATATATATATATATATATACCATTATCAATTATGGTCAACCATATATATTTATAAAATTTTATGAATAATTATTTATGTCTCCCATGGTCATCCATGATCCTCTACATAAGCTTTCTATACCATACCATTAGCTCGTGCTAAAAACACCTCACAAATGAAGCATATCTCCACTTGTAAGACTACGTTTGACCAATAATAGATTATTCAGGCCCTAAAAATAACTAAAAGGGATATTAAATAAGTGATAAAAACTCTTTAACCATCATAAACACTTGATCTGACCATCTTCCCTGCAAATAAACTCAATCATCCAAAACAATAACTAGCAAACCATCATGGTCAACTATGAGTCAACCATTTAATCATATCCAAGTCACTAGAAACAATAATAATCTCATGGATAGAGGTAATAAATCCAATAAATCACCTTCAATATCTCATACCCATCCCTACTCACTGATTAGGCCTTCCAATTTCACTTCTCACTCTGATTGGTCTTTTTCACTCATGACATCCTTTCCTTCATATCAACTAGACAACTTTGAGGACCTATAACTTTGACATATAGAAATGAATATTTATAAAACAATTCCTTAATTTTTTATTAAAGTTGTAATATTAATCACACACCCATTTTTTCACATGGTTACTTTTAGAAATCTCTCACAATATCAAAAACACTGTTAAGAAGCATTTTTTGTGGGACCCACAAATAGTCAGGATTAAATGAACACATCCTCAAAATCCTAGAGGAGTCCTATAAAAAATAAAATCATCATTGTATCCATACACCATATTTTTTATCACCTATAATAAATATCTTTCTAATTAGGTCTAAGATTAGGGTTTTTGCACATAAAAAATGCTTACGTTCTTAGCAATCATTCATAAAGAATAGGACCTTAATCCATGAATTAATTCCTAAAAATCCTTCTTATTAACCTTCCTAAACTTATCTATAATTATTATCTCCCCATGAAAATTATACATGATCTAATGAATGTGATAACTTTCCTCTCGAGCTCAAAATGCACCATTCAAGCACCCTCTAAAGAACATAAAGTCATTTCTAACTTTTTCTCTCATTTTATAACCTCTATCTTGGTCAAAAAAATTCAACACACCTATATGATCATCTACCATGAAAATACAAGCTTCACCAACCTAAAAACACCCTTTGACCATTTACAAGGCCTCACAAGCCCACCTAGGCCAATTAGGCCAATGGCCAAACTATCTTATAGACCACTAGCCACCTCTTGAAAACAATATATCTAACCTCTTAGCATCTTATACATGTCCAAAATGTATATTTAAATCATATTGATATCCATCACATGGAATACAAGCCATAGGACTCAAAAACCTATAGGCAACCATGCCTGATCAAGCCTACCAGGCACAAAATAACCTACATCCCTCATGAAGGCCACATGAATTTAACATTTGAGC